>PVIH01010739.1:12423-35812 GCA_004025045.1 Sigmodon hispidus
TGTGTTGGGAGGGGGAGGGGACCTTGAATAAGGATATACAGGGATGGAAAAAAAATTCAGAGGGAAAGATGAACACAAAGAAAATATAGGTGTAGCAATCTTATTTGTATTTCCACCCTTGATAAGCCATGCTTATGATTCTTATCCTCTGTATAGTTATTGTTAACCCTTCCACATTTTAAATTCTTTTTTTTACTGTTTTTTTTTTTGATAAATACAAAATAAAGAAGGAAAAAAAAAAAAGATTTTTCCTCTTTCAATGACCTGAAAGCGCTTTTGCGTAAGGTTCCCTAAAGAGTGAGTACATCTGCTGCTTATCCTTCTGGGTTTCTGAGACCTCGCTCAGAAGGATATGTTCCAAATCCATTCATTTGCCTGCAAATTTTAGGACACCATTTTTTTTCTTACTGTTGCATAGTGCTCCATTGTGTAGATGTACCACAGTTTGGTAATACGTTCCTCAGTTGAGGGCTATCTAGGTTGTTTCTAGGTTCTTGCTATCACGAATAATCCTGCTATGAACATAGTTGAACTAATGCTTGTGGGGTCCAATGTGCACTCTAGGGTATATGCCCAATAGTGGTATTGCTTGATCCTTGGGGAAATTGATTCCCAATTTTCAGAGAAACAGCCATCCTGTATTCCGGAGTGGCTCGACAAGGTGTACACTCCCACCAACCATGAAGGTGTGTTGCCCTTGCTCTGCATCCTCTCCAGGATAGGCTGTCATCTGGGTTTTTGATCTTCGCCATTCTGGCAGGTGTAAGGTGGTATCTCAAATTTGTTTTGATTTGTCTTTCTCTAATGGCTAAAGATGTTGAGCATTTTTTCAAGTGCTTTTCAGGAATTTGTAATTCTGCTGAGAAGTCCCTTTTTAGCGCTCCCATAAAACCAGCTATGCTGAAATTGATAGAAAGGAAAGTGGGAAGTAACCTCTAATACATTGTCACAGGTAACCACTTCCTAAATATAACACCAGTTACACAGACATTAAGAACAACAATCAATAAGTGGGACCTCCTGAAACTGAGAAGTTTCAGTAAGGCCTAGAAGTCAATAAGACAAAATGACAGCCTACAGATTGGGAATAGATCTTCATCAAACCTACAAGTGACAGAGGTCTGAACTCCAAAATATATAGAGAAATCAAGAAACCAAATAATATTTTCAATATACTTTAACATGAAAGTTTTCCTTTTCTTTAGAGTATTTAATTATCACTGAATATTTCTGTTGGCACTATGCTATTAATAACAAGTCAGCTATAATTTTTATTGTTGCTATCCATATTTCTAAGATTGTTCATAGTGTTACCAATAAGTATTATTTTAAACAGTCTTATCTTGATATGCAGATTGAGTTTACTCTATTTGGAGCCCTGTAACCTGTAATAGTATATTATTGCTAGAGCAGAAGAGCTATATATCACAAGGAACATCACTGATGCACTTTTTTCTTATTGAAATTTATTTTAACTGCATATAAGTATTGGATGACCCTGTGAATTCTTTAAAAGATGTTCTATGAAGTGGAATTATTAGGATAGGTATGGTTCTGAGAATATAGGTAATAATTATTCTCAAATTTTTCTAGAAAGTTTTCCTTTTCTAATATCTAGGTAGTAAGTAAACAAAGGTCAACATACCTAGAATGTAGTTATTTTCACCATTTGACTATGATTCCATTGAAGAAATTTATGTAAATTACTTTATACATTAAAAGTTAATTTCAATCTGCTATTTTTAATTCTTTATATCTTTGGTAAATCCTTGTGAGAATAATACAGCATAGTATGAAATAAGAAAATGCTTGAGGATAATGTTTTCATATTAAATGATATTCCTCATTTAATAATGAGGAAATATTGAGAAATTTTATAATGAGAATAATAATGAGAAAAAGATTTGGACTAAGCTAAAGTAAGTATATATAGATTTAATTTTTATTTACATTTACCAGTATTCCTGGAGATTGTTGTTTTTTCCTATCATTTTTTGAAAAAAGCCAATATTTTATTAATATTTATTAAATTAAATGTAGTACCAATTATTAATTCTTATTTTGTATATGATTTTGCTCAAGAGGATCATATATATTTGCAAATATTAGACATCCAAGAAAAAGTGAAAAATTTTATAATTTACTGGTCTGGATTAAGGATTGACTTCATGGTGTTTCCACGTGTGCACAGGTTGCACAGTGCTATACTGGTGGCTAGCTCTCACACAGTTGTTGCACTGTATCCACAGTGACTAGTAGAAATGTACTCAGTAGCATTTTCATTTTTACATGGAGTAGATGTCTATGTACCATCTGTGCTCTCTTCATCTATTCTTGTTCTATTGTCAAATATGCCCTCCTACCTGGGGAAAAAATAAAACAGTGGCTCACTTGTGACATAAAGTACCTGAAATGACTTTCATAATCAGTAGTTATATGAGTAAAATCAATCACTGTTATAAACGAAGATGCCAGCATCCTTCCAGAGGGCTGAGACAATTTCCTGCATATTTCAAAATAGAAAGAATGGCAACAAAAAAAAGAATATGATCAACGCTTGCTTATTTTCCAACTCATCACATGATTCTGCTAAAAAGGAAACTTTCTTCTCATTCAGTTATAATCTTACACAGATAACATAAAAATGACAGAGAAAATGTTTCAAACTTCAATGTATAAAATATTCAGTTAAATCTTATCACAACTCATTGCTCCTCAAAAATAAACCAGGAGAAGAGGTCATATAGAAGTATAATGACTTTATACTTATATTTTATACTTTTCTGTCTTAAGACTGCCTGGATCAAACTTTAAAGTGAAACAAAGTAACAGAAACAAAACAAGCAATATAAGGTTGTATAGCCCCTTTCAAGCTGGATTACATAGCTAGCTTTTGAGTAACTTTTGCTATGATCCCTGGTCTCAAAATTAGCAAGAATACAAAACTTGAAACCTATTACCCCAATACTTCATTGTGTTTGCTGGTATTTTACATCACCTTAAAAAGGCAGAAATTAATTGGATTTACTGTCTTAAACCCCCACTTTTGTGCCCATATTAATGCCCAAAATAAAATATCAACACAAAAGAAAAGAAAATATATTCTAAGAAATACTTGTTGACATATGCTTTCCTAGAAACAGGCTTAAAGGAGTAGTGTTCCATCTTGTTGAAATAATTTGAAAGCTTTTCAAGTGAAAGAGCTAAAAATTAATGCTCAATATTATATATGCAAATGTTTGTGATTTAATCCAAATGCCAGCTATTTATCAGTGATGAATATGTCTTATTATTCTAATGAGGAATAGTTTTAAAAAAGACTGTAAATAAAATATAAATTAAGAAGTGAATTTTTAAAAATACAAGCAAAAAGGATAATGATATTGTGAACTCAAATAACTTTCAAAAATACTTCCTGGGCAAAATAGAATACTGTGTTATATATCAAGTTTTTCCACTTGTATCGATAACTGAATTTCGGAGTACCAATAGCATCTAAAAATTAATTCAAAGCCCCTAAAAGCTGAAAAGAAGCACATTTCAAAGCTTTATCAGTTTAAAAAGTCCACTAATAGTTGATGTTCAGCTTTTACCTTAAACAGAGATAAAAATCCGATTTATTTGTTATCATTCTCCAGTTATACTTCTTAAAATTAAGACTCTCATTTCAACTGTTCTTAGTAACTGTTTCCCTTCTGGAAATAAAGTGAAGGAACTGCATGAAGTTTTCAATTTTTGGCTTTACTTTATGAGCTATGGAGGCATTATTTTTACCATCATCCCAAATGGACATGGAACATCATCCAATAAAATACTCTAATGAAAAAATTCTGTTGTTAATGTGGTTGCCTTGCAACCATGAAGATATAACCTTGCTTCACAAGAACTCATATAAAAATACATTTATATTGGAGTGTGTTTCTAGTAGTAGAAAGCCAGACATAGGTGTGTCTGTTATGACAGGTATCAGCTATTCTAGCCAAATACTTCCTGGTCATTAAGAGCCTGTCTCAAATAACAATATGAACAGAACCTGACAAGCAATATCAGAATTTAATCCGCAATGTAGAATTGGACATATGTACAGACACAAACAATACACTCAAACATATAAGATAAATATAATTTCAGAATAAAATATGTTAAATTTATTATTGATATATTACATTTTAGCTTTTTTCTATTGATCTTGATCTTCTGATTTTTATCACTAAATTCTGTGTAGCCTGAGGTGTGCTATTTATCTAAGCCCACTTCATGTCTGCATCTGTATGTTTGACTCCAAACAGCTCCTGGTGACCTGCACTTTCCATTCTCCTTTTCTAACTGGCTTCTTGCTCATGGGGCACAGGGTTTTCTTTTAAGGAATGTAACATAGCTTTGTACCTCTTTAACACCCTTAATGGGAAACAGCTTGGTAACCTGTATGTTTCATCATCCCAAACTATAAAAAGATTTTCACTATTATTCACAATATACTACATCATGATAACCATGAAATTCCCCACATTCACAGTTCAAATGTGTCTTTAATTTTGTTTTATGAGGGAAAAGTGCTGTTGATATTTAAAAAATACTCCATGCAATGTTATAATGTATGGGCAAATGGTGGAAGTATTTTCTGTGTATTTGCACTGTATATATTTTATATTACAATAGTACAATAGTTTTTATCTTACCACAACAAAGAGTTTAAGAAATGGGTATATGTTTGTGAGTGTGTTTAAGCATGAATTGATGCCTGACCCCATCATGTGTGTTTCTGTCATTATATATTTAATGGTATGTATATTCAGGCTATGAAAATAAAATATAATCTTAGATTTTTAATGCTCAAAACACAATAAAGAAATGGCCACCACACACTCACTCACATAAACACACACCCACCACACACACACACACACACACACACACACACACACACAGACCACACATAACACAACACAGAGAAAGACCCAATAATAGTTAATATCAATAATAACAGTATGCAACTTACAGAAATACATTTTGAATGTAAATATCCTAAAATGAGTCCTGTTACACAAAAAGTCCTTCTTTTATGAGGTTTGATTTAACTTCATTGATAACAACACATGGCAGTGATTCACTATAAATATTTTTTTTCTGGCTGCAAATATTATGTTGAATTAATTATATGTATTGAGAATACAATGGATATTACTACTTAAAACTATCCCTATTTTACATATATATATATTTTTAAAGTTAGAATGAAATAGTTGGAGTGGGAATACATTGATACAGTTAGTGTGTTTTAGAGCATAAAAATTGCCTCTTGAAAATATGTTCAAGGTTGCAACCTTTGTCTGTTTATATGAGATATAATAGGAGCAATGAGTGATTCCTAATTCTGTCTCTTGTCATTTCTCTCCTGGTAATATATGCTCCATCCTGACCATGCTCACAGTGAGTAATGCTTGAATCAGAGTGAGCACATATTCTTTTCTAACTTCCTGGTCAAGAATAGAAATACAGGCTCCCGTTTTAGCTTTGCATAAGGAAAGAAGAAGGTTGAAAGGAGCAGAGTTAGCATTTATGAACTCTGAATGATAATAGGTAGCTGAAATGTGTGGATTGTGATAAGAGTGGCCTCTTCTGTTTCAGGAGCTTTTCCCATGCTTTTGTTGTTAGTATTCTTTCCCTTCTTTGGCTCACAAATTTAGAGGAAATGAAAATTTCTCATGGCATTCAATTTGAATTATATGTAAATATCCACAACACTTTTTTACTGAACTCTTTTATAGACATTTCAGTCACTATGAAGCAAGCAAGATACAAGAGAAAAAATAGATCATATTATTTATATTTATAAAGATGTATAGAACAAGGTTAATTTTTGAAAGCATGTTATATTATTTTTTCTTATAAATAAAGTGATATATATATATACATATATATATATATATTCCACAGTCTAATTAAAGCAATGAAAGGAAATTTGTGTCTCAGGGGAAGATAGTTAAGGAAGTTGACTCAATGACAGCAAGTTAATCCTTGCTGCTTATGAAGTTTTCATAATCAGTGAATCATTGCTATGTTTTCTTGGGCTAGTACAATGGAAAAAATGGATATAGATTGAAGAGCACACATCTATCATAATGGATTAACTTCTGGACTATTGGGAATTATACACAGGATGCAATAACATATGAGTGAATGTGAATGAATTAGGAAAGTGCATTTAACTTATGTCTTACATAGGGTAATAGACAAGCAGTAAAAACATTTACTAAGGTTATTAGTATTATAAAACAAAATTTAATTATAGGTATAAAGAAAAATCTTAAGTATTCAAAAATATTAAAACCAGTAGGATATAATTTAAAAGACTATATTAATAGATGAATAACATTTAGTTTAGTAACATTTTAATAAAAATTACATAACAAACTAACATTGGAAAATTATTGTTTACTAATCTAGTATGCATTACTACCATTATAAAATGTAAATAAAATATACGATGAAAAATCATATGAACTAAAATATTTTTGTAGTCTTGAGAATAATATTACTACTTTGAATTTTTCCTTTAAAATAGCATTTGTGAACATAAGTCCAAATGAGATAAAAAAAATGGAACATTTTCAGTTTATAATCTGTTGAAACATATCTCGCCATCCAGTTTCCTTTCATGCTTTAGATAATCACATCATTTGTTGAATATGAATTGTTTCAGTCTGACTTTGTCATGAAATATCTTGTTTACTCCATCTATAGTGATGGATAATTATGCTGGATATAGTAGTCTAGGTTGGCAGCCATGCTCTTTTAGTGTCTGTATAACTTCTGACCAAGCCCTTCTTGCTTTCATCATTTCCATTGAATAGTCAGGTGTTATTTTGATGCGTCTGCCTTGAATATGTAAAATAAAAGCACTGTTTTTCTTGACAATTAGCAGATAAACATGTTTTGGTTCTTTTTCTATAAAAATACTAAAAATAACAGTAAATTTTAAATATCTTCAGTCAATGTTATAGCAATGATCAGGTAGATCATTGACATGTAAATTTTTAAGAGAAAAATTTAAAAACCATAGTATAGTTAAAATAGTTTATACTCTTTGTAGTGGTTCTTCCAGTAGACTTTAAACAATAGATGAATTCATAGAAACACTTCAAGATGTATGCAGAGAGACTTTGTACATAAATTATCATATTTAGTGAGAAAACAAATGACATTTAAACACAAAATTGCTACATTATAAAGTGATAAAGCTGTTAACTATGAAAATAGTCTACTGTATTATTCATAATATGAGAACCTATCAGAAAGCATCAAAATAAAAGATAAATGAAGAAAAAGATGTGAAAAAACTTAATTTTTGATAACTAATATATAAAGAAATAATTGCTTTCTTGAAACTTTTTGTTATATTGAAATATGTAGTTCTGATTAGTGATGGAAAGTATATTGTGGTATATTTATTTTGCTTTACATATCTGAACTTTCTTAGTTTCTAAACTTATTTATGAGTTAGCTGCGACATCCTGATAAATGATTGATCAATAACTAATCTGGAAACCAGTGATGCATCTTAATTCTCTAATATAGAATACAAATATATATGCTTGTTTATTTGATTTGCTTAAATTATCAAATGTATATACTTAAAATCATTACATGCATGTATTAAATAACATCACCTACTGAAAGTTAGAATGTTACCCACATGAATTCACATATTAACTCAAGATCATATCATACTTTCCAACCTTCCATATACTTCATATATGCTGAATTAAGTGGAGTTAAAACTCTCACTTATTCAACTGCAGTCTGTTAAAATAATAGAAACCTTTTATTTCCAAAATTTACTCAGAGATTAATAATTGCAGAAGAAAAATTAAATATTTTCTAGGCTGTTTCTGGGCCCAGGAAAAAACCTTATACTATCATTCTTCTAAAGAAATAGAGCAATAAAATTATTCTCAATATCATGCTCCTGTACCCATAGTTTAGTTCACTACCCAGTCCTCATCAGAGAAGCTACTTGCAATAGTTGTAAATTAACCCAGAAATGCATAACTGGCCAATACTGATATAGTGAGCGTTTGAAACACTCAGTTTGAAATAGGGTATCTTTATCACGTTCTTCCCCTCAAGAATCAGCGATCTATGTGGAAGAGAAGAATAAAACATTTTAAGAGCCAGAGATTGCACATGACTCTAAAGATATAGCATAGTACATATAAAACTGGAGCAAAATACATACAAATTCAGAAAGACAGAAATCATTCACAACCCTTTTACAAGGTTTAGCTAGATAGAATCTGATTATTAATAAGGAGATATGGGCACAAAGTCCCCTACTCCTAACCAAAATACTATTTGCATTTGATTTCTAACAAGAGATAGAATTTGGTTTTCTGTAGTGAAGTGACACAGGGTATATCAATCACACTCCAGGGGAAAGCCCATTGTTTCAGGAGTAACTGACCATCCCAAAATAAACCCAATATTGTGTGTGTGTGTGTGTGTGTGTGTGTGTACCTGCAGATGTCTCAAGAGAACTTTATATTATCATAAGTCTAGTTACTGAGGCGTTATAGGTGATTGTTGATGCCTCATATATGTGATAAAACTTAACAGCAGTTTATACAAGTGTTTTTAAATGTGATATAATCTCCCTAGCTCCTCAGAAAATCTTCAGAATGCAAGTAAAGTGATCATTCTTACATCATCCATAATAGAATTCAGATTCATTGTTTCTTAGATTAATCTTAGTAGATCATATCAATCTTTATGGATTGTATGAAATTTTAATATGTTATGGATAAGACTGTGAAATGTGTTATAAGAAATGGGTAATATACATAATTAATTAATTTATAAATATAATTTATATTTAATTGACTATTTAATTTCAGTAAAAAATTTAAACTGAAGGGAATTAATATGTCAAAGAAACGAGAGTAACTTTTTTATACTCAGTTTAATTATCATAAATAGAGCAAGACAACCATTTAAAACAGAATAGTTGAGAAAAATTTTTAGTGATATTTTGTTTTCAGTTACAGTGTACAATTGCTTATTATGGTGAGCACAAAACAGTCCATTATAAATTATGCAAATTGTTATTTATGAGGACATACATGGAACAGTAAACACCTCTCACAATAAAATTTTATCAGAATCACTATAATTTTAAATTTTGTTTCACTCCTTTTTTTTCAAACACAGCAATTTTACTGATTATTGTCACCACAGGAGGGCAGTACAAAATCCAAAGACTGATTCAGTTTTCAAGACAGGAAAAAAAGTTGAAAACACAAAGAAGGGAGAGTTTAAACATTTTCTAAATTCAAATAAAATGTAAAAGTCAGATCTTTTTGTTAATCCTCAGTAAAGGAAAGTAAGCTATGCATTACTTGGAATTTACATATATGTATAGAAAGTAACATAGAAGAATTATGCTGAGTCAGGAAATCTTCAGTCATATAACTGAAGATATTTGAACATGTTCATAGACAAGGTAACTGATCTGAAATAAGCTGAAGGTTATTTTTTTAAGCTCTGATGAATTAACTAATACTCATTTATCAGGAAGTGAAATAATAAGCAAAATTTTAGAGATAAAAGGACAAAAATTCAGGAATCATAATGTTCACCTGTAAGCTGGAGTGGGGTGTGAAAGTGTGGAGAGGCAGGCAAATAGAAATCAGTGAGAAACCATGCTTCAAAAAACAAAGGTAGAGAATGACTGAGTAGGACACCAGAAATTAGTCTGGTCCTTGTATCAAGGATCCATGAGCATGTGCACACACTCATCCAGAGAAGTTTAAATACTACACAAATTATATGTATACATACCTCAATAAATAGAATAATTTGAGGAAATGAACTTAGAGGTCTTTGAATTGAATGAAAATGATGGGGCATTACTTTTATTTGTGCATGTTTGTGTATATGTAAGATAATATAAAGTCATGTATTTATTTTAAACTTGTGATTTTAAGAATTCATTTATATTTTCAAACTTAGTGTTTTGTTACAGTATTTTCAGAAAAGAGGGTCATAGGTCCTAGTTGATGGCCTATGATATAAATCCAGGTGGTCAAATTAGGTCATTGTTGTTAGATAGTACAACATTTAACAGAATGATGAGTGCTATGGACAGATAGAAAGAAGAATATGGCAGAAATAATTTTGCTGTGATGAATTCAGAAAATATAGTAGAACTTATAAAAGCAGAGCATGCTGTAATTAAAAAAATAAGAGGAAGAGCATTAGATTGTTGAGATGAGCAGAGCATTTTTTTACATCCATTGCTATGTATTGAATATGATCTACTTTAGTCTCCCAATTGTTTGCATGTTGGGATTTTGATACTCAATATCACAAGAGAAAAAGATTTTGGGAAGCTTCAATAGCTTGTATATGCGCAGTGTAAGCTAGTTTGGTCTTTGAGGGTGTTAACATCAGGCAGAGATAACATGGTTTTGTGACTTTTTTTTCTAGATTTTTTTTTTCTACAATGACTTCTGTTCCTACAAAAGGAGATTGCTGTAGAGGCATAAGGTTCACCTTTCCTGAATTATGTGCTCATTTCTCATGTCATATCTTCCTTTGGCTTGTACTCTAGCCATGATATCATCCAACAGGATATATTTAATGCAGCTAGAAATGTTTTATTTATGGCTTCAACTAACAGTATTCAAAATGAAATAAAACTTTTTCCTTATAAATAATGCTCAAAATTACATAACAGTCTCAAAAATGTTCCTACAGACTAGAATAATGCAGTCACAAGGTTTAAAGCAGTTGATTAGGTTTATCAGAGCCAGAAAGGTATATACTGAAATACCATATTCAAAAGAAGTGTCATGGATAATGTAGAGATTAGAGTGCAATTGCTTTAACATATAATTAATAAATAAAAACATAAAAAACAGAAAACAGTAAAAAGAATTTTTACTGAAGTTTTTTCAAAGACTATGTCACATCATAGTTAGTTTTTTAGACTTCTTTTGAGAATATAATATAATCAAATAATTTTCCATTTAGTTCCACGTATGGTCTCCTTTCCTTTAAATTTTACATAGACATTTTTAAAAATATAAAAATTATAGTCTATATGTTTAGTTTTATGCATTGGAAAGAAATTTTTTAAGTCAGTATTCAGAAAGTGGTGCTAAAGGAAAAATATTATAAATGCAATGTAGAGCAAGTCACAAGTGTTTTATTTTGGTTTTTAAATATTTTTGAAGTATAATAAAGAAATATAATAATAGTCATATTTTAACATTTACTATGCAATAATTGATTCAAATTATGTAATGTCTCTATAAAAGTCAAATTATTGCCTCAATAAGTTTTCTTAAGAAGACTACTTGATGCATTACTGAATATAAACTTTAATGTTTGTAATAAAAATGAAAGAAATTATTGCAGAATTATAAAAATGCTTCTATAAATACTGAAGTTACTGAAATCACAGTGAAGAAAGCACAGCAGGGAATGTGATTTATGCTAATACTGCATAGAATACCAAGTATGCTGATGGAAAATATCTCTAATTATGTTTTCTGTCTGTCTGTTTGTTTGTTTGTTATAGAGCCAGGAAGTTTTCTGTGAAGTTCAGGCTGTCCTGGAATTTCTTTGTAGACCAGGCTGGCTTTGAATTCACAATGAACCACCTGCATTTGTCTGCAAGTGCTAGGATTAAATGTACACCACCACCTGTTGATGTTTTTATTTTTAAAAGAATGAAACATTTTTTTTTTAATTCGGTGATATTAAAACAGAAAATGTATAGAGAACTAATTTTTAGTTTTTCCAGAATATGTGTATGAGGTAATAATGCTGACAGAGAGAGAGGGAGAGAGGTGGGGAAGATGGAGAGGGAGAAGGAGAGGGAGACTAATACACAGAGAAAGAGTTTGAAAACAGCATTACTACATTACAATAGTTAATTCAGAAAACAAACGATTATTATTTCACAGTTAAGAAAAAACTTCTGAAATTGGTTGTATTTTCCTTAAAGATACTCTTTAAATAATGGTTTCGCAAAGCAAAGAGAAGTACAGAATATTTCTGAAGCTCTCAAAATCCTTATGAAATGCATTCTTTAGTACCCATTTAGGTATCTAAAAAATATATACCCCATCTGCATTAAAAGCATACAACTAGGTTAGGTTATGTAATGTAATATCCTCAGCTTTAGTCAAAAATTACATGATTTTTTTCAAGAATTGTGTGTGATATTAAGTTGATATTTTATTATTTTTATCTTAGAGATTTTAACTTTACTATTTTACCCCTTTATTTTCTCCCTTCAAAAATTCTCTCATACCCTTTCTTGTTATCATTTAAATGTAAATGAAAATATCAAAATAGTCCATATAATAATACTTGAATGCATATGGTTTCATAGCTGTCCATTCCATATCAGTTTACAAATTGATACTTTCTTGTTTACTTGGGGAAGATTATTTCTCTTGCCCATAGCATTTCTCTGTTGCCTGTATTTCTTCATGTAGGGTTCAAGCCTCTTATGTTTTCTCCAGTCTACATTAAATGTATATTGTTTTTATTCTTTCTCAGGTTATGTTCAAGCAATCATTTCAAGATTTGCAGCTATTGCTTCTGAAAGTTCTAGGAGATAGAAACTCACAACAAATTTCCAGATTCTCTTGCTCTTGAAATCCCTAGTCACTCATTTTTATGAACCTTGAACTTTAGGTGCAGGAATCAGTTGTAGATTGCTTAATAAGGACTGGGATACAGAAGTCTTACTTTCTTGATTGAAAAATAAAATTTTCAAATGATATATTATGACTGTGACTTCACATCTCACATCTCCTTCTACATCTTTCTCCTCTTCCTGTATATCCAACTACACCTGCTCTCTTTAAAAAGCAAGCAAATTAAAATATATAGTAGAATTAAAAAATAAGAAGCACAAAAAACATACACAAACACAAAAAAATCATACAACCACAAAGTTAGAAACCATAGTATATAAGCAAAAGACAGGTCAATTATAAAAATGCCCAAAGCAAACAATCTGAGACAAATATCAACAAGAAAACAACATTGAGTTTGTTTTATGTTGTCCATCTGCTATTTTTCATTTAATTGCTTGTGATTTCCTGTTGCAAAGTAAAGTTTTTTTTTTTTTTTCAATGTGAATGGTTTCCACTGGCAAGAATCCCTCAGTGTTTTATTTCCATTGCGATCATTGTAAAAGATAAGAAAAAGGATAAAAGTTGCCTTTGAGCTGGAGGCCGCATGCTGAAGGCTATTCTTGTGGCAAAAAAAAAAAAAAGTTTAACTATATTTTTTAATTAGCAAAAGTAAACCAAAATATGTGATATTTAATTAACTTACCAGAAGTATAAGCATACTATCACTATATGAATTAAATTTGTTTTCATATCTATTTTTACCATGTTTACTTGAAGAGTTTATTGTGGTTGTAGTCTTGTTTTTTAATTGGTTGTTTAACCTCTCCATCTTATGTTGTCAGAGATCATTTGCATATCATTGACTCTGTATATCTAAAATACATTATTATGGTCTCTATTATACTATGTGATACACTTCTGTAAATGTCTTTTTATTCAATATTGTAAGAAGAAATAGAGTTGAATAAATTATGTTTAGTCAGACTTTTTATTCACGATATATGGCAAATGCTTGCAGAAATACCAAGATTGAGGAAAGATTGAAGATGGCACATAATTTCAGTCTTCAGTCCATTCTTGAAAAGTTAAAGTGCTTCAGGTCCTGGGAGTCTAAGGTCATGCTTAACATCATGTCAAAAAGTAATGAAGAACAGTTGTTCAGATTACAGCAATGGGGAAGCAGAGAAAGTTGGTTGGATAGAACATATTCTAATATCCCTAATGACATATTTTCTCAATCTACTCCTCCCTCTGGAAGCTTATACCTTCTTCAAAAATTATTGTAACATGCTGAAGCTATCTATGTATTGGGATATTTAACAATATCAATAACATGATATGTCATTGCAGTTATTGATTATAAATAAACCTTAGTCATCATTACACATAGTTTTAAAGAGGTTTTAATTTGTATAATTAGGGTTGGTTTTCTATATAAAATTATGTCAGCTTTAGACAATCCCTTGAATGTAAGTGCTACAGTGTCCTTATTCAATTTTATGAAGACTTTTTCACCAGCCTCACAGATGGTTAGAATGTTGATTTCTTCCATCTCAGGTTTGGGGAAGCTCAGTTTGATAGAGTTTGCAATCTACCATAGCTTAGGAGCTCTCTTTGGGCTCCACACAATATGGAAGACTCCTGCCACCAGTGGGAGCGTTCTGATTCCTTATTTACCTTAACTAGAAATTGTTTGTAAGCCCAGAAGCTTGACTTATCTCAAAGATAACCCTTCACACAGTTCCCTTCATATGCTTTTCCCCTGCTACCCACATGTTCTCATATGGCCATGCTACTGTTAATTCAGCTACATGATAGGAGCATGCTACATAATGCAAACTAGGGTTCTTTACAGCTACCACCCCAATTTCATATGTACCCTATGCTCTGGAATAAATGTGAGCTGTTTCACTGAAGACATACCCTGAAAACCTATTTATCCTGTGTTAACAGCTCATCCAAGGCTCTCTGTTATTGCTTCTGCTCCTTCATCCTTGTGAATTGGTGTCTCATAGGGATCCTGGGTAATCCACACCCAGAGCCCCTAATTTACTTTGTATTATAAAAGTGTTAGTGAATTTTCCACAAACACTGACAAAAGCCTTGTAGCAATTGGCAGGAGAAAGGAATTATTTTGGCTTTTGGTTGAAAAAATAATTACAAAATGTTTGTGAAAGTATGTCAACATGAGATACCTGGATACAAACTATCCAGTCAAGAATTAGGAAACCCTGAAGAACAGAGATATAAATTTCACCATCCTATAACCCAGTTCCAGCTAGGCTTCTGTTTTTAAACCCAGCTACCCCCCAAAACCACCATCTGCTGGGACATTTTACATACATGAGCTGATGAGAAAAGTTTCACATTTCAACCATGGCAACTACAGAACTTTTGAAACATTGATAATATTAACCAGATATGATATCCTTTGGCATCTCAAGCACATATTTCAGCATTTCTTCAATGATCAGAAAAATACAGGAGTATTCCCTATGATGAGCCATGTGCCTTTTACCATTTGGAGGTCTGAGATCAGCAAAAAGTGCTGTTGTCTTGTTCTGAATCACTCACTTGGAATTCACATACCCACAATCCTCTTTTTATGATACTCTGTACGAGTATCATTTTCATTTACTCTTTCATACTTCTTATTAGTTTTATTCCACAGAATAATAATTCTTAATCTCATCAGACAATAATTACACCCAAAGCTGGTCCAAAATGGCCTCAATAATACTGTTCCAATTTCTAGGCCAGAGGAAATTGAAAAACTGCTGGCACTGAGGAAGCCCTGTTGCTGACCATAGAGGTACCTTTACCAGTAACACTAATCAAACTATAGGACCAATGTTTTGATATAAGATGTAGTACCTTTAGACTTACATACTGATCAATTCAAAATATCAAAATTATGTTGCACACATTTTCTATATAAAAATATAAAATATATTTGGAAACGCTGTATAAAAAAGAGTAGGAGAAAAATTCCATAGGAAGAACAAGTAAAGTATAACTCAGTGGCCTTTTCCCTGTTCTTTCACTTCCAACTCTAGATACAATCATGCTTTTCTGAATACAATTGTGAGTCCTGTCATATTGAAGCTGATGACAGGTGAATTTAAATAAACATGCTCATGAATTATTATCATACCATATTTTTAACAACAAAGATTTTTCTTTTAAAAATAATTTAATAAAACTAAGTTATCAAAATTTTCCATTCTGTTCTATCCTGTTCCTTTCTCATTCCTTTTTCCACTATTTATTCTCAACTACAAATATTCTTTCTTAAACAAACAAAAAGTACACTTAGTGCTGCTATTATTGCAGAAGGGCAGGGCCATTTATTGAAACATGATAACATTTCAGGGAACATACTCCAAAAGTATTCCGACTCTCCCTTTGTAGATCCCCAGTTATGAGTGTGACTCCATGAGCAAATTCCATGCTGGAATTTTGTCTGGCTTGATATTGGACAGATCTTTTGTCTAAGTCACAGCCATTGGTCATTGTGTTGTGCCTAAGCTCTGTAATGTCCATAAAAGCCTAGGAAAGCACCAACTTTGTCTATTACAAACTTTTCATCTGTTCTTCTGTAGTGGACTTGGAGCCTTGAATGGAAGAGATGTTTGATAGCTATCCTGTTTAAAATAAAAGTTCTATTTACTATTTTGGGGATGTGTATATGAATTCTTGTACACAACACCATGCATATGAAGTTTAGAAGACAGAAATTTGGATTTGGTTTTTTTCCATCCACTTTGTGAGTCTTAAAATTAAAATCAGGTTATGTTTATCATTGAGTCACAATTCAATCCAGAGTAACTATTTTATTTAAGTAGAGCACTTTGTAGTTTGTAACTTGTGTTCTCAATTATTTATATATTTAATTTTATTTTCCAAATTGATGACAGTAATGTGTACTTAAGAATAAATGCATGTCTATAATAGTTACATTGAGAAAAATTGGTATTCCAAATTTTTATTTTTTATTATTATTTCAAGTGTTCTCAATTGCCTTTTGAGATATATATATATTTATTTATACATATCTTTGAAACCTGCTAGTGTAGAACTGCTCAGCAGCAAAGACTGATTACTGCTAAAGTTACAGCCTGTGTTGGCCTTTGTCATTGCTAGTTCTTATGTCATCAAGCAGCTGGGGTGTAAGAGCTTTCTTGGACTGTGCATGCTCGCCCCACCACCTCTTCAAATATTTTATTGGTTATTCCTGCTCCATTTCACTCATGTTTCATATTTCAGTCAGCTAATAGGAATCATTTTGCTGACTCAGAGACTGTCAAAAAGGGTGCTGGTAGAAACAAATCTGCCACTGCAGTAATTTTTTTTAAGCCTAGCTGTGATATATTGCTTAATTCTAGCATTCTTATTTCACTGTGTTCTACATCACACAGGATCTGAAGATTCAAAACCCTATTAAATATGTGTGAATAGAAAACATATAGAAATACTCCAGTGTAATGGTTAAATATCTTCCCCTCTCCACACATAAAAATTATGTAAAATTATGCAATAGATAAAAGTCACACAACCATCTAAACATCATTAATCACACATTTCCAAATCAGAACAAACCCCAACTCAGGCAATTATTAACTTAAAAATGTATCCCAGTAGATATTCCTTGGAATCTGTAAACTCATTAACACATACCTCAGGCTTAATTTCAGTTACAATATACCTTTCAGTCAAACAGCAAACATTTGCAGCTCTCTGTGTATATAGTAACATTTTTCATGAGGCTACAGAATGAGGGAAAATTTTACTCTGAACCTCTCTTTGAGAAATTTTGTTATGGACAATGTTCCCTGCCAGAAAATAAGAGTAAGTATGTAAATAAGTAAGTAAGTAAGTAATAAATTGCTTTTATCTTTAAGTATCTTCACTTTTTAATCTACTAAAAGTTTTGTGCATATTTTGCAACACCTACAACCATACCAACCAGTAATAATCTAAACTAATTACATTGTTTACAAACATGATATGAATTAATCAGACACCTTATGAAGTATTAAGGTCATGATTATATTTAGTTATTCAAACTGGATAAAGTAATTATAGGAGGGGTCTGACATTTAGTGAAGGTCTCCAGACATTTTCTTCTATGCTGAGAATTCTCTAGGACTCAAGTTTAAATCAAAGCTTTCGGTATGTGCTATTATCCCTTTAACATACTGAGAAACATTTGCTTGCTCTCTCTCTCTCTCTCTCTCTCTCTCTCTCTCTCTCTCTCTCTCTCTGTGTGTGTGTGTGTGTATGTGTGTCTCTGTCTCCCTGTCTCTCTCTCTCCCTCTCTCTCTCTCAGACACACACACACACACACACACACACACACACACACTTTCTGTGTATTGGTGTATATGTGTGTGTGTATCTGTATGTTGGTGTGTGTGTTTACCTTGTGAGCTTCAAGCACTGCTAGACTTGGTTTCAGAGACCTGATCTTTCACTAGACTCAATCAAGTAGGCTAAGTGATCAGCCAGAAGTCCAAAATAGCCAGCTGGTGGTCTGTAACTCCATAGTGCACATACCAAAAGTGCTCAACATAATACTAGCTTTCTTCATTTTATTTTCTTAAGCCAATAAAGAGTTGAGTCAAATATGTTTCATCATGTGCACTCACCTATTGTCCCACTCCCCTACATTCTGCAACCCCTCACACATATTCCTACCTTTTTAAGTTCACCAAGCACAGTGTTTTATGTAGATACACTCTTGGGTGTGTGAGCTTCAATACAGGGTAATTAGTCCAACAGATGCAATATATATAAAGAAAATCTAGTCTACTTCTTCCAACAGCTATCAACTCCTAGTAGCTTTTTAGCTATGAGTAAGATTTGAAGCCCATTTTCTCTCTAGCTCTCCTTGTAAAAATATTTCCTTGTCATTTCCTATGTAGGTCTTGTATATGCTGTCTAAACAGCTAGTGAATACGTATTTGCATATAGCTATCATATACATAAAATAGTGGTTTTGTGAGCGCTCACTACTTCAGGCTTTTGTATGCTTTTTGTTCTCTCTCAAAAAATAATATCTCAGCTATGGGAAGAGGATGTGTGTATAGATGTTCTATTTAAGGCTGAATATTACTCAGTATTTTATTCTCTGCACCTTGACCAATTGTGAGTTGCATGCCTCTATGTTAATTATAATGAACTATAAAAAGAAGATTTTCTGATTAGGTTTGAGAGATGCATTAGTCTATGCATATAAACACAAGTCATTAGAGCCATTGGAGGTACTGGAGAGATGGCTCATTGATCAAATTCACTAATCACTCTTCCAGAGGTCCTGAGTTCAATATCAGCACCTATATAGTATATTACAACCATTGATGACTATAGTCACATGTATTCAATACCCTTGTCTGGTTTGCATACATGCAGAAAGAACATATATATATATATATTCATAAATATTACGTAAGTCTTAAAAATCTATATTTAAGACTTTAATACAATTTTCAAGAAGAGGAATAGTGATAGAGTCTCCCCTTGGGCTTATGATGTATCTAGCCACAGTTACATAGAAAAGTAACAGTTCCAGTTATGGGTTTCATCTAGTGTAGTAGGTTTAAATCCAGTAAGAAACAGGTTATTTCATGATGTTCATATTACTCTTACACAAGTGGGCCTGTATTGCTATGCTAGAAATTCTTATAGCTTACATGGTTTACAACTGAGTAGAAAGAATTGGGGATCTCTTTTCTCTTGTCGTAGCATGCATTTCATATTCCAAAACAATTGAAGCTAGCCAATAGGAATGAAACATCCAGGTTAGTATAATCTTTTTTCCCCATGTTTCATGAGTCAGGTTTTTTGTCTTTACAGTAAAGAAAATATTTTATTGTTCAGTATGGTAGCTAAAAACATTGAAAACAGTCTGTAATGTTTAAGGCATCTATGAGACTTCATTGGCCACTAATTGACAATGAAGTGGTGCCTCATATATGGTACTGTTTAGTACAAATTCTACTTGGTTTTATAATAAAAACTCAAAGGCAGATAATGGGGAGATGCTGAAAGATATAGAATTAGAAGAACAAGCAACAGCCACTTCTCACCTTGTCAACTCCTCACTTTGAAAAGTGGAGACCCTGTTCCCGTGAATCCTCAGACTGAAAGCCTCAGAATCTTCAGTCAAAAGGGAAGAAGATCACAGGTGAAGGGATGAAATTCTGCCTTTTCCCACCTTATTTTTTCTCTATCCATCTATATCACATCCTGTGTCAACTTTCCTAATATTGAGATTAAAGGTGTGTATGTGTGTTTCCTATGTACAGGGAGGCAAAGTATGATATTCCCAATTGATGAGATTAAAGGCATGTGTCACCACTCCCTGAACTCCATTGCTAACTCTGGGTGGCTCTGTCCTCTGATCTTCTGGAAAACTTTAATTTTTTAGAAAATATACAACATATTGCCACATATCCTTTTTTCTAAAAATAAAAAGATTATAATTAATATAAGAAAAACTATATACAATAAGTACAATAACTATATAAAATAAAAGGAAGTAATTACCAATAATGTCCAGTCCATTAACAACTCACTAATGCAGAGAAAACGCTTTATTATTTATCCTGTCATGGAGACTCTAAAGTATTGTACCTAATTCAACTTCTATTAAGCTTGTATTACAAGCCAATAATTATCTTTTAATGTCTCCTCAACTTATATATTTAATACCTATCTTATTGAAATTTCTTAAATGCCATATTCTGCAAATCTCTGAAGAATTTGAGGAAGACCTGTCTATCTCAATCACATATGTTTAACTTTGAAAACATTTAATATGACTACAAATTTGTAATGACTAACTACTAACTTGCATTTCTTCACGTCTTAATTAGTTGATAATAACTTTCAGGAACTACTAATTTGCATTACATTGTTAGATGAGTTGTATAACTACAATATCTTGAATAAAGATATATATTTGCTATATATATATCATATTTTAACAATATTAATCTCAACTTTGTATCAATATACACAATTTGTATACAACAATAAAATACACTTTAATATAAAATATTTAAAACTATTTTATGAGTAAATTCATTATTTTACTCTTTTATCCTATCATATCCATATTCCACTTTTTTATTTTTTTATTATAAATAAAGTCATATTTTTTAATCCAGTTTTCCCCTTGTTCAAACTCCCTTCCTCATCTTGCCCCTTCCAGTCACTCTCTCTTCTCCCAATCACTTTATCTCCTCCCCAACAACGGCAGGAGGTTCCAAGGACCCAAAGTGGTTTACTTCAACATTCACTCCAGGCAGACCATTTTCCTCACCCCAATATCAAGACTGCATCAGATGTTCCTCTGGAGGGAATAGGCTCCAAGGTGCCAGTCCAAGGTGTTTCAGATCGAAATTTTCAGAAAAGATTCAATAATTTATCTTTTTGTGCTATTATATCTGTATCTCTTTTTTTCTTGTCCTTTTTTTCTTTATTTTTCTGAGCCATATTATGTTTTATTTCATTTTTATAGAATAAAGACACATATTTTCTCCCTGTATTCCCTTGTTCAAAGTCTTTACCTCCTCCTGACACTTCCCTGTCACTCTATATTCTCCCCATCACCACATCTCCTCCTCCACAGAAATGGCAAGAGGTCCTAAGGAGGGTTAGTTCAGCATCCACTCCAGGCAATTCTGATTTTCTCATCTAATATCAAGACTCGGTCAGGTGTTGCCAGTCCAAGATACTTCAGATCTTAAGCTGTTCAGTAGTTGTGGAGTGCAGCTCAGGTGTTCTTTGCTTTTTGTTTAAAGTCCACTAATGAGTGAGTACATCTCCTTCTTATCTTTCTGGGTCTGTGATAACTAACTCTGGAGGATATTCTCTAAATCTATCCATTTGCCTGCGAATTTAAGAATACTGTTTTTTGTTTTTTGTTTGTTTGTTTGTTTGGTTTTTTTCTTACTGCTGAGTAGTACTCCATTGTGTAGATGTACCATAGTTTGTTAATCCATTCCTCAGTTGAGGGGCATCTAGGTTGTGTCCAGGTTCTTGCAATTATGAATAATGCTGCTATGAATATAGTTGAGCTAATGCTTTTGGGGTGTGAATGTGTGTATTTAGCGTATGTGCCCATAGTGGTATTATTGCATCCTTGGGGAGATTAATTACCAGTTTTCTGAGAAACCACCAACCTGCATTCCAGAGTGACTGAAAAAGCTTACATACCCATCAAGAATGAAAGAGTGTTCCCCTTGCTTAGTAACCTCTCCAGCATAGGCTATCATCTGTGTTTTTAATCTTAGCCATTCTGACAGGTGGAAGGTGGTGTCTCAAAATTATTTTGATTTACATTTCTCTGGTGGCTAAAGATGTTGAGCATTTTTTCAAGTGCCCTTCAGTCATTTGTCATTCTTCTGTTGAGAATTCTCTTTTAATTTCTAAGCTTCATTTTTTAATTGTGTATTTAGGGCTTTAGGCTCTAATTTCTTGAGTTCCCTATATATTTTAGAAATCAGTCTCTGTCACTTGTTGAGTTCAGGAAAATCTCTTTCCATTCAGTAGGCTGTCATTTTGTCTTACTGAATGTTTCCTTGGTTTTACAGAAGCTTCTCAGTTTCAGAAGATCAAACTTATTGATTGTTTTTCTTAGTGTCTGTGCTACTGATATTGCATTTAGGAAGTGGTTACCTGGGCCAATGTGTTGGAGGATTTTTCCCACTTTTTTTTCTATCAAGTTCAGTGTGGTTGAGCTTATGTTAAGTTCTTTGATCCACTTGGATTTGAGTTTTGTGCAGGGTGACACATTTGGATCTACTTGCATTTTTTTCTACACACTACCATCCAGTTATGCTAGCAGCATTTGTTGAAGATGCTATCTTTAATCCATTGAATATTTAGGGCCTCTTTGTCAAAGCCAGGTATTTATAGGCATGTGGGTTAATATTGGGATCTTCAGTTCAATTCCTTTGATCCACAAGTCTGTTTTTATGCCATTACCAGTCTGTTTTTAATACTGTAGATCTATACTATAACTTGAAGTCAGGGATCGTGATGCCTACTGAGGATCTTTTGTTGAGCAAAATTGTTTGACAATTATGACTTTCCTGTTTTCCAAATAAAATAAAATATTGTCTTTTAAAGTCTATAAAAAATTATGTTGGGATTTTGATGGGAATTACATTGGATTTGTAGATTGCTTTTGGTAAGATTGTTATTTTCACTATGTTGATTCTACCTATCCAGGATCATGGGTGATCTTTCCATTTTCTGATATCTTCAATTTCTTTCTTCAGTAGTTAAAATTTTTGTCAAATAGATCTCTTACTTGTTTGGTTATAGCTACAGGGAGGTGTTTAATGCTATTAGCAACTATTATAAAGAGTGGTGTTCCCCTTATTTCTTTTTCAGCCCTCTTATCTTTAGTGTATAGTAGGGCTACAGATTTCTTTGAGTTAATCTTGTTTCCTGCTACATTGCTGAAGGTGTTTATCAGATGTAAAAGTTCTCTGGTAGAATTTTGAGATGTATATAATCATCTCATCTGCAAATAAGAGATAGTTTCACTTCTTCTTTCCCAGTTTGTATCCCCTTAATCTCTTTTTGTTCTCTTATTGCTTCAGTTAACACTTTGAGAACTATATTGAATAGATAACAGAAGAGGGGACAGCATTATCTAGTTCCTGAATTTAGTAGGATTTGAGTTTTTCTCTGTTTAATTTGATGTTGGTCATTGGCTTCTT
>PVIH01010739.1:35912-73527 GCA_004025045.1 Sigmodon hispidus
AACCATCCATGCATTTCTGGGATGAAGCCTACTCAAAATTATTCTGAGCAGTTTGTTGTCCAAAACCGAAATTCAGGTGATTTTTTTTTTTTTTTTTTTTACTTTCAAGGCACTATAATAGTCCATCTTCCTTTTTGAAACTTCATAGATCACAGTTAGGCAACTTCCTGGGTCACTGAGAAAAACTGATAGGACTCAAAGCCAAAACAATTTAAAGAAAACTAAATGAAGTGGTTTTGTACAATTAGTTAATACTTTATATAACTATTAATATTGTTATAAATATATATATGATATAATCTTCATACCTTATTATAACTTTTAAAGAGTCAAAATAATACCAAAAAATATGAAGTTTGAAGCAATAGAATGATTGTCTTTTTTAATATATATTAGATGCATTTTATTATAACAAAATTTACTTACATAAGTTATTAATAAATTATGTTAATAAATTCTAATTAAAAACCACCAAATTGTTTTTGCTTAGTAGATTTTTTTCTTTTTTTTCTTTTTATTATTATTATTATGAACAAAGAAGTCACACTTTCTAACCTTGTATATCCTTATTCAAGGTTCGTTGCTTTTGAGATATGGTACAGTTTTGCAGTTATTTAACAAGCATGTTTGGGTTTAGAGGAGAAGAGAAGCACACTCCAACTTCAAAGCTATCTTTAGTTATCGATTGAACTGGGGCTTCAACTTTTCTAAGAAATAAGAAAAAAATATGGATGATAGTCAGTGAGATTTTATGCTGTATAGTATATTGGTTCCAGTAGATTTAATCTTTTTTTCTTGTAATTTATTCTGTATGGCCTTCCTTTCTGCCTTAGCCTTCTATATGATCTTTTGACTTCTTGAAGATGAGTATTTCTATTTTTCTTTATAGACAAAAACAAAACCTTGTCCTGACCATTGTTTTGCGAGGTTTTTTTTATTTTTTTTTTTTTTTATAATTTATGAAATTGTCACCTCGGTGAACCGCCATCACTACTATTTTCAAGAGGTTTCTCCTGTTCATATTTATGCTTTATTATTTTTGATGTTATCCATGTTTTTCTTCACTTACAGAGACAAAAGCAAAACCCTTTCCCCAATGTTGCATATATTCTGGCTTACATTCTGAGGTGAAAATATCTTTGAAGTAGATAGGATGATTTTGCTGTGTTTTTTTTTTTTTTATAGTGTAGTGTCTTTTTTACAGCTGTTATTACATTTTCATTAGCACTGAGCAAATTAAAAATTAATAAAGCATTATGTAGTCTATTTCTGGGGTTCTTTTTATCCCATTCTGTTTAGTTAGTATATCCTTTAGAGTTTGATTTAACTTTTATATAAGTGTTGGCCCTATAAGATGGTGTGGTATACCTATAATATTCCTTTCATTGTAATAAGCAAAAATGTATTTCATTTTGCTATAAATTGGAATCTCTAGAAATATCTGAGTGTAAAGCATGCAAATGTGAGGAAACATGATGTCAACTCTTTGGTTTTCTGGAAAAAAAAAATATTTTACTCAAGCCTCGGCTCACTGACAGTTTATAGTTTTGAATTTGTTGATTCTTGAATTATATTGGTTTTTTAAATATTAATATATTTTGATCAAATTAGTCCCTCTGCAAAGTTTGTTTTTCTCAATCTCTATCCATCCAAGTTTAAGTTTTTTTCTTAAAATAACAAAACAAAACACAAGAACACTTATAACCAAATCAACTTTAACCAAATCAAAGCTGACAGAAGCACTGTGGAATACATTATGCATTGGTCAACTACTCATGAACATGAGGACTATACTCAAGTGGCTGGGATACCCAGGGTCACTCCATCGAAGAAAACTGATTTTTTTTTTTTTTTGTCTTCCAGCAGGTTCAGTTTAGTTTTTAACCTTTACCCTAGTAGATAGGTTTTCATTCACTCATTGATTTTGAATATATATATAACAAAACAAAATATAATAAGAAAAAACAAAACTGTCACTTCAAAGTTGGAAATGACAAACAGAAAGAAAAGAGTTCAAGGAAAAGCAAAGTATTCAGAAACACACTTCTTCTCATACTCAGGAAACCCATAAAATACATTAAACTTCAAGAAATACTATATATCCAAAGTGCTTTGTTCAGACCTGTTCAGGCCCTGTACATGCTGCCACATTCTCAGTGAGTTTATATGAGCTTTGCTCATGTTGCATTAGAGGACTTTGTTTTCTTGAGGTCCTCTATCGCTCTCTGGCTTCGAGCCGCTTTTTTCATTCCTCTTCCAAGGGTAACCCTGAGCTCTAAGGGAAGTGATTTAATAGAGGCATCATATTAAGGTTATGTGTGCCAAGGTTCCATGACACCCTCAATGTCAGGCTATGTGTCCGTATTTATTTCCATATGCAGAAATAAAAACATCTTTGATGACAGCTAGACAAGGAGGTGATCTATGAGTCTATAGCAGCATATTATTTGTGTCATTTATCAAACATTTTATCACCTTTTATGGTCATTATAGTATGGATTTATCTTATGCGCCTGGGCTATTTTGTCTTTGGTCCTTGGTCACCTAAGCACTGTTAGGTATGGATGGGTTTCATATCTAGAGTGAATCCTAATATTGTCTAAATTCTACTTGGTATTTTTATTTATTTATTTATTTTTCTTTTCTTGTCATTTTTTCCTTTTTATTATTATTATTATTATTATTATTATTATTATTATTATTATTAAAAAAGAAGTCATACTTTCTAACCTTGTATATCCTTTTTCAAGGTCCTCGCCCCCTCCCACCACATCAGGTCATTCTTTCTTCTCCACAAAACCCCATCCCATTCCTGGGCAGGCTGCAGGCAGTTCGATGGTCCCACTGCACCAATATTGCTTAGTTCAATCTCCACTCCTGGCAGATGCAGTTTTCTCCCCCCTCCCTCAAGAGTGAGTCAGGTGTTCCTCTATGGGGAGTAGGATCCAAGATGTCAGTCCAGGGTATATCTGATCCCAAGCTGTTCAGTGGTTGTGGTTTGCAGCTTGGGCATTCTTTGCTATTTTAATGTTTGTTTGTTTGTTTGTTTGTTTGTTTAGAGTCCACTAATGAGTGAGTACATCCCCTGCTTATCTTTCTGAATTTGTGATACGTCACTCAGTAGGATAATCCCCAAATCCGTCTATTTGCCTGCAAATTTTAAGATATCATTTTTTCTTACTGGTAAGTAGTAATCCATTGTGTAGATGTACCACAGTTTGTTAAACCATTCTTCAGGTGAGGGACATCTAGGTTGTTTCCAGGTTCTTGCTATTACAAATAACGCTGCTACACATAAAATTACTTTGTGTTCAGCTTTCCAACTGGATTTTTTTTTCTATCCCTGTATATCCCAATTCAAAATCCCTTCCCCCTCACACCACATCAGGTCATTTTTTTCTTCCCCACAACTCCCAATCCCCTCCCTGGGCAGGCTGCAGACAGTCCCATGTTCTCACTGATCCAATAATGCTTATTTGCATTATCACCCTTGATAAGTCATGCTTATGATTTTTATTTTCTTTATAGTTATTGTTAGCTCATCAGCATTTTAAATTCAATTTACTGTTTTTCTTCATAAATACAAAATAAAAGAAATAATAACTCTGCTATGAACACAGTTGAACTACTGCCTTTGGAGTGTGAATGTGCATCTTTAGGGTATACACCCAGAAGTGGAATTGCTGGGTCTTGGGGAGATTGATTCTCAGTTTTCTGAGAAACCCCCATACTGCATTCCAAAGAAGCTGAATAAGCTGACACTCTCACCAACAATGGAGGAGTGTTCCCCTTGCTCCTCATCCTCTCCAGCATAGGCTGTCCTCTGTGTCTTTTATCTTAGCCCATCTAACAGGTATCAGATGGTATCTCAAAGTTGTTTTGATTAACATTTCTCTGATGGCTAAAGATGATGAGCACTTTTTCAGATGCTTTCAGCCATTCGTAATTCTGCTGAGAATTCCCTTTTTAGATATGAACCCCATTTTTTGATTGGGTTATGCAAGGTTTTGGGATCTAGATTCTTGAGTTCTTTATATATCTTAGAGATCAGACCCCTATTACTTGTAGGGTTGGTGAAATTCTTTTCCCATTCTGTAGGCTGTTGTTTTGTCCTATTGACAGTGTCCTTGACTTTACAGAAGCTTCTTAGCTTCAGGAGATCCCACTTATTGATTGTTGTTCTTAGTATCTGTGCCACTGGTGTTATATTTAGGAAGTGGTTGCCTGTGCCAATTCATAGAAGTGTATTTCCCACTTTCTTTTCTATTAAGTTTAAAGTGGCTGGGTTTAAGTTGAGGTCTTTGATCCACTTGGATTTGAGTTTTGTGCAGGGTGACAGGCTTGGATCTATTTGTGTTTTTCTACAAACTTCCATCCAGCTATGCCAACACCATTTGTTAAATATACTATCTTTTTTCCATTGAAAATTTTGGGCCTCTTTGTCAAAGATCAGGTGATCATAGGTTTTTGGGTTAACGTCTGGATCCTCAATTCTATTCCATTGATCCACAAGTCTGTTTTTATGCCTGTACCAGGCTGTTTTTATTACTGTAGCTCTGTAGTATAACTTGAATTCAGGGATGGTGATACCTCCTGAGGTTCTTTTGTTAAGTAAAATTGTTTTGGCAATCCAGGCTTTCCTGTTATTCCAAATAAAATTAAATATTGTTCTTTCAAGGTGCAAAAAATATTGTGTTGGGATTTTGATGGGCAGTGCATTGAATCTGTAGATTGCTTTTGGTAGAATTGCCATTTTTACTATGTAGACCCTACCTATTCAGGAATATGGGAGAGCTTTCCATTTTCTGATATCCAATTTATTTCTCCAGTGATTTAAAATTTTTGTCAAATAGGTCTGTTACTTTTTTGGTTATAGTTACTCCAAAGTATTTAATACTATTTGCTGCTATAATGAAGGGTAATGTTTCCCTTATTTCTTTTTTAGCTCTTCTATCTTTAGAGTATAGAAGGGCTACTAATTTCTTTGAGTTAATCTTGTATCCTGCTATATTGCTGGAGGTGTTTTTTAGCCCTAGCAGTTCCTTAGAAGAATTTTGTGAGTCACTTATTTATACAATCATATCTTCTGCAAATAGAAATAGTTTAACTTCTTCTTTTCCAACTTGTATCCCCTTAATCTCCTTTCGTTCTCTCAATGCTTTAGCTAAAACTTCGAGAACTATATTGAATAGATTAGGGGAAAGAGGACATCCTTGTCTAGTTCCTGATTTTAGTGGATTGCTTTGAGAATGAAGGGCCATTGTAGAAAGAAATCCACCATCTATGCTGTTAAATTGTAAACTAATTGTAAACTTACTAGAAGAATGCTGTGCCTTGCTCTCCTGCAGCACACCAGGAATTTAGCTCACCTTGTTTGAGGAAGCACCAGATGGACTCTCAGATAGTGCTGGAATTCGTTTACCCACCCAAATTCCAAAGAACACCTGACCCGACCAGATAGCTGAGCCATGATGACTTCATTTCCCCCTCCCCCTGTAGAACTTCCCTTAAAAGCTCTGTAAGCCTTGGGCTCGGGGTCGCTAGCTTCCTTTTTTGCTGGTGACCCACATGCTCTTGTTCATTAAAGCTTCTTTTTGCTACCCGATATCGGAGTGAAGCTCTCTGTTTTGGGGTGCCGACTCTAACAAGATTTTCTCCATTAAGTTTGATACTGGCTGTCGTCAGCTTCTTATAAATAACCTTTATTATATTTAGATATTCTCCCTGTATTCCTGATCTCTCCAGGGCTTTAATCATAAAGGAGTATTGGATTTTGTCAAAGGCTTTTTCCGCATCTAACGGTATGATCACGTGGTTTTCTTCCTTTAATTTGTTTATATGATGGACAGTGTTTACAGTTTTTCGTTTGTTAAATGAGCCCTGCATTTCTGGGATTAAGCCTACTTGGTCATGGTGGTAGATATTATGTATACATTTTTGTATACGGTTAGCTAAAATTTTGTTGAGAATATTAGCATCAATATTCATGAGAGAAATTGGTATATAATTCTCCTTCTCTGTTGTGTCTTTGACTGGCTTGGGTATAAGGGTGGTTGTGGCCTCATAGAAGGAATTTGGCAATATTCCTTCCGTTTCTGCTGTGTGAAACATTTTGAGGAGTAACGGTAGCAATTCTTTTTTTATTTTATTTTGTATTTATCAAGAAAAACAGGAAATTGAATTTAAAATGCTGATAAGTTAACAATAACTATAACGAAAATAAAAATCATAAGTACGACTTATCAAGGGTGATAATGCAAATAATTTGCTACACATAAAATTACTTTTTGTTCAGCTTTCACTCTGAATTTTTTTTCCTATCCCTGTATATTCCCATTCAAGGTCCCTTCCCCCTTCTGCCACATCAGGTCACCCTTTCTTTCTCCACGACTCCCCATCCCCTCCCTGGGCAGGCTGCAGACAGTCCCATGGTCCCACTGATACAATAAAGCTTAGTTCACTCTCCCCTCCTGGCAAATCCAGTTTTGTCACCCCTCCCTCAAGAGTGAGTCAGGTGTTCCTATAGGTGTAGTGAGGTCTGAAGGGTCAGTCCAGGGTGTTTCTGATTCCAAGCTGTTTAGTGGTTGTAGTTTGCAGCTTGGACATGCTTGGCTTTATCTTGTTAGTTTGTTTAGAGTCGACCAATGAGTGAGTACATTCCCTGCTTATCTTCGTGGGTTTGTGATACCTCGCTCAGGAGGATATTCTCCAAATCCATGCATTTGCCTGCAAATTTTAGGATATCATTTTTTCTTACTTCTGAGTAGTATTCCATTGTGTAGATGTACCACAGTTTGTTAATCCATTCTTCAGTTGAGGGACATCTAGGTTGTTTCCAGGTTCTTGCTATTATAAATAATGCTGCTATGAACATAGTTGAGCTAATACCTTTGGAGCGTGAATGTGCCTCTTTAGGGTATATACCCAGAAGTGGTATTGCTGGGTCCTTGGGGAGATTGATTCTCAATTTTCTGAGAAACTGCCATATTGCATTCCAAAGTGGCTGAACAAGCTTACACTCCCACCAACAATGGAGTAGTGTTCCTCCTGATCCACATCCTCTCCAACATAGGCTGTCATCTTTGCCTCTTATCTTAGCCAATCTAACAGGTGTTAGATGGTATCTCAAAGTTGTTTTGATTTGCATTTCTCTGATGACTAAAGATGATGGAGCACTCTTTGAATGTCTGGTAGAATTCGGCACTGAAACCATCTGGTCCAGGACATTTATTTTGGGGGAAGCTTTTAATGACAGTTTCAATTTCCTTGAGGGTTATAGGCCTGTATAGGTCACTAATCTTATCTTCATTTAATATTGGTAGATGGTACCTGTCCAGAAAGCTGTCCATTTCGTTGAGGTTTTCCATTTTTTGGAATACAGATTTGCAAAGTAGGATCTGTTAATTCTCTGGATTTCCTGGGGGTCTGTTGTTATGTCTCCCTTTTCATTTCTGATTTTGTTGATTTGAACACTCTATCTCTGTTTTTGATTAGTTTGGCTAAGGGCTTATCTATCTTGTTGACTTTCTCAAAGAACCAACTCTTAGATTCATTGATTCTTTGTATTGTTCTTTTTGTTTCAATTGTATTGATTTCAGATCTAAGTTTCATTATTTCCTGCCGTCTACTTCTAGGTGAGATCGCTTGTAATTGTTATAAGGCTTTCAGCTGAGTTGTTAGGTCTAGTGTGAGATTTCTCTAGGTTTTTCATGTAGGCATCTAGCGCTATGAATTTTTCTCTTAAAACTGCTTTCATTGTGTCCCACAATTTTGAATATGTTGTGGATTCATTTTCATTAAATTTGACTAAGACCTTGATTTCTTTCTTAATTTCTTCCTTAACCCACAGATGGTTCAGTTGAGTGATGTTTAGTATCCATGAGTTGGTAGGCTTTCTTTGATTTTTGATGTTGTTGAATTCTAAATTTAGGCCCTGGTGGTCTCATATGTTACAAGGGATTATTTTCATTTTTTTGTATCTATTGATATTTGCTTTATGACCAATTATATGGTCTATTTTGGAGAAAGTTCCATGAGGTCCTGAGAAATATGCATATTCCTTTGCATTTGGGTAGAAGCTTCTGTAGATATCTATTAAATCCATTTATACCATAACCTCTTATAGACTCCTTATTTCTCTGTTGAGTCTCTGTCTGGTTGACCTATCCAGGGTTGAAAATGAGGTATTGAAGTCTTCCACTATTAGGGTTTAAGAATTGATGTGGGATTCTAACTTTAGCAGTGTATCTTTTACATAGGTAGGTGCCCATATATTAGGGGCATAAATATTCAGGATTGAAATTTCCTCTTGACCAATTTTTCCTGTGATGAATAATCAATACCATCTTGGTCCCTTTTAAAATTGTTTTTAGCTTAAAGTCTATTTTGTTAGAAATTAGGATGGCATCCCCCGCTTGTTTCTTAGGACCATTTGACTCAAAAATCTTTCCCAACCCTTTACTCTAAGCCTGTGTCTGTCTTTGTAGTTTAGATGTGTTTCTTGTAGGCAACAGGCAAATGGCTTCTGTTGTTGTATCCATCTTGTTAGTATGTGACATTTTATAGGAGAGTTGAGTCCATTGATATTAAGGGATATTAGTGGCCACTGATTGATATTTCCTGCCATTTTTTGGTGGTAACTTGTTTGTGTTTCCTTTTTCTGGAGTATTCTTCTGTGGAATTATTGATTGTTTGTGGTTTCATGGGTGCATCTAGTGTGCTTAGGTTGGAGTTTTCCCTCCAATACTCTCTGTAGTGCTCTGTTGGTAGATACATATTGTTTCAGTCTGACTTTGTCATGAAATATCTTCTTTACTCCATTTATGGTGATTGGTAATTTTGCAGGGTATAGTATTCTAGTTTGGCAGCCATGCTCTTTTAGCGTCTGTATAACTTCTGACCAAGCCCTTCTAGCTTTCATCGTTTCCATTGAATAGTCAGGTGTTATTCTGATGGGTCTGCCTATATATTTAAGTTGGCCCTTTTCTTTAGCAGCTCTTAAAATTTTTTCTTTGTTCTGTATGTTTTGTTGCTTGATTATAATGTGGCATGCTGACTTTTTGAGGGGTTATATCTATTTGGTGTTCTGTAAGTTTCTTGTATCTTTATAGGCATTTCCTTCTTTAGGTTAGTGAAGTTTTCTTCTATGTTTTTATTGAAAACATTATCTGTGCCTTTGAGCTGATATTCTTCTCCTTCTTCTATTCCTATGATTCTCAGATTAGGTCTTTTCATGGTGTCCCAGATTTCCTGAACATTTTGAGTTATGGCTTTTTTAGTTTTACTATTTTCTTTGACTGATATATCTATTTGAGCTACTGAGTCTTCCTCTTCAGAGATTCTATCTTCCATCTCTTGAACTCTGCTGATTATGCTTTTATCTGTGGTTCCAGCATTTTTTTCATGTTTTCTATTTCCATCTTTGCCTCATTTTGTGCCTTTTTTATTGCTTCTATTTCAGTTTTTAGTTCCTGGCATGTTTCTTTCATTTTTACTTTTTCTTGGTTTTCTTTCATAGATTTGTTCATCTCTTCCCATTTTTTGTTTGTTTTTTCTTCTATTTCTTTAAGGCATTTTTTCATATCTTCTTTGAGGGCTTCAATGATTATCATAAAAGAATTTTTGGTATTGCTTCCTTCTGTTTCCTCTTCATTGCTCAGTTCAGAGCTTGTAGTTGTAGGATTGCCACTTTCTTCTGGATTTATCTTGTTTTTCATTACATTATTATATATATTTTTGCACTGGTGTCTGCCCATGGCTTCAGTGGTTCACGATTAGGTGTCTCCTTATCAGTTGTGGCACACAGGTTTGTTTGTCTCCTGTCTTCTCTGAATAAAAGATCTGCTCAATCTCTACCCTGTCTCTGGGCAGGGAACTGGATTTCAAGTCTTCAATCCTTCTTTGAGTGCTCAGTTGGAGGAAGGTGTCCATGCAAATTCCCTCAGCAGCTGCTGGGGGGGACCCTGGCAGACTGAGTTTATCTCTGTCTGCTACAGAGTGTGTGGGGGAAAGCTCCACAGACAGCCCCTGGTCCTGGAACCGGAACCGGATTTTCTGAACACAATTTTCTCTGGCAAGGATTCAGGCACTGGAGCCTGCTGAACCCACCTCACCTTTGGGCGGAGTCTGAGACTGTCTTTCAGAGCCCTCAGTCCTTATCTGTTTGATCTGTTGAAGGTTGATAGTCATGCAAAATTCCTCAGCAGCAGCTTGGGGGGGGGGGGGGCTGGAAGACACAGTTTATCTCTGTCTGCTACAAAGTGTGTGGGGACAAGTTCCACAGACAGTCTCTGGTCCCGGACCTGGAACCCGACTGGAACACCTCTATTTGGTATTATAATAAAAACCTCAAGCCAGATATTGAGGGAAACTGAAATATCAGAGAGATAGAGAGAAACAAATTAACAGCCACTTCTTACCCAGCCAACACCTCCAGGAATCCTCTGACTCTGAGTCTCTCTGTTCTTATTCAAAAAGTGAAGCTTAATTCTTCCCGTTTTTGTACCAAACTAGATATCTCACTTTCTGGTTTAATTCTCCAAGAGTTAGAATTAAAGGTTAAGCCTTGAACTCACAGAGATTCAGAGAGATCTCTGCCTCCAAAGTGATGTAATTAAGGACATGGATCACTACTTCCTGAACTTCATGGCTTGGTTCTGTGGGTAGCTCTGTCTTCTGATATCCCACACTATTTTTTAATAAATATACTAAATTTATTTTTAATTTATTTATTTAATAAATAAATAAATATAAATATATCACCACACCTTAAATTTAAAAATTGTTTTAATGGCTAAAAACTAATAATATATTTAATATATTTAAAACAGCATATCTAGCTAAACCTAGGCTATCATAAATAGGTTTAGAACATATATAAATCTATGATGATAAGGCAAACTTATCTAAAATTTTCTCTCAAAAATAGTGTTAAGAGCTAGTGGGATAGCTGTGCTATGCTCTGCAATTCTGATGACCCAAATTCAATCCTAGTATGTCTTTGGTGGAAGAATAGCACTGGCTCCCAAATGTTGTTCTTTGAGTATCTTAGTTCACACATTCTGATGTTCCATTGCATGCACACACACAAACATAGATATGCACATGCATTTATAAAAGCAATGTAAAAATATATGAATATGTTGAATATGATGTATCTCTAAGCATTCCCTCTGAATTGAAATATTCCCTCAGGGATAAAGGAATAGGGCATCTAACACTCAAAAGTAAAGGAAATTTATAGTGTTGGGAAAGCCCCAAACAATGATTCACAGAATGCCTACCAAGGTTATATAAACAGAAGCAATGTGCAGGAGCTCCAGAGATAGACTGTCACTCATGCTGACATGAGCTTTTATGATGTAGGTGCTTTAAGGCACCTGTGTTCCCATAAGCAACCATTATTACTTGCTCCTGTGTAACCCTAGTAAATACACTCACTGTTCACTATATAAATGTATATATACATATATATTTCCCCTTGTTCTTAGTTTTCAACATTCCTTGAAAAATGCTGAAGTGTTTATGTGACAATTCATTTTGAACTATTGGAAATGGAGATGAAATAAATTTTCATCAAAATACAAATGACTAAAAACAAAGACATATCTTTGTAAAATGCCAATGAATATGAATGGGCAAGAATAAAACAGTTTCAAAGTAGCAAAGGATAGTGGGTTTTTCTCTTGAAATAAAATGAAACTTAAAAAAAAATTCTTTCTTCCCAAAAAACCATAAATATCATTCTATTATTTCTAAACAATAACAAAAAGAACAGAAATTAAATAAAGATTTGATAAAGTATAAATACGATAGGAAATGATAAAAATGTGTGAGGTCAAATATTAATAAATAGACATTCAAACCAACAAAATTTACCTCAGGATCATTATGTATATTACATACTCAGCAGAGAGAAAGAGATATAGATATAGATAGACAGATACAGATGATAAGAAGAGAGAGAGAGAGAGAGAGATGGGGGGAACTATGCTGCCTCAAAATTAGATAAAATGTTTTAGAGCAGAGGAGAAACAACAAGAAAGTTGATAGACATGAATGAGGGATGCTGCTTGAAAGGATGATGTGACTTAGAATACTCAAATGATCATCCAATTTAATAAATAAGTTTAATACAGGAGCAACAAAAGTTTTTGTTCACATTTTAATTTATTTAATTAATGTTTTTCAGGATACTTTTAACATTGTCTTAATGTTTATATAACTTTTGAGTTTATTAATATATTAAATTTCCATTTAAATTGCAAACAACAATATACAGGTTATCACTTTGCTCACTTTCCAAGTCCAGTCAGGTTATAGAAATACTTCATTTTTCTCTGTGCTCAAAGCCTTTATTGTTGATTTTAACTTGAAGAGTTTAACTTAGTCCTTTCATATTTGTAACCTGTATAAAACTTTGAGTAATCTTATCAATAACAGACCTCTGTTCCTGTGACTTATTTGACTACTCTAGCACAGGGCCAATTACCAAAAAAAGTTATTCAGTACAGTATCTATAAATAGTTGAATGTGACTTCTATGGCATATTAGATTTTCATTCTTTTCTCTTAATTTAAATCTGAAAGTTTGTTGGAGATCTTTTGGATCTCAGTCACCTTTTGAATTCTAAAATATTTGAATTCAATACTGGACACTGCACATTTACAATGAAAGTAAAAGCAAGTAGGAAAAAGTAAAGTTTCCTTCTTCATGTGATTTTCCTATGGCCTGCTATCAAAAGATGAGGCTGGTATTTAGGCTGGGTCTTCTGGTTTCAAAAGTCTAATTAAGAAATCCCCTCACAGAATTTTGAGAGTAGGAGAAATAGAATTCTCCAGAGTAGAAATACCCAATTGGTTGTCAAAAAACAATAGTCAGCCCTGAAATCATTCATTCAAATATCCTTACACAGACTGAGCTGATAGGTATGTATATATATATATGTATATATATTTTTTTTTCTGCTGGTGATGCACATAAACTATATATATCTGTGTGTGTATGTGTATATGTAATTATATATAATCATATAAAACCTACATATTCTGAAGAATTTTAGAGAGAGCACAGTGGGCTATGAAGGAAATAGAAATTGGAGAGTAGCAAGGTGCTAGTGGAGTGTGCCTTTAATTTTAATTCTCTGCCTCTAGTGGAGGCAGAGACAGGTAGATATCTGTGGGTTTGAGGCTAGGCTGATCTAGAAAGTGTTTTTCAGAACAGCCAGGATTATTATACAGATAGACCCTTTCTTGGAAACAGCCTCTCCCCATCCCCAAATTTGCTTTGAAAAAAAAAAAATAGTTAAGGCAATGGAGAATTTGTTTTGTTTGGTTTGGGATTTTACTTTTCTATTTGCTTTTGTTTTGGCATGGGGAGGTTGCAAGGACAGAAGACTGATTAGAAGGGACAGATAAAAGTGGAGACTGAACTAAGCAATATTGGGACAGTGGGACCATGGGACTGCCTGCTGCCTGCCCAGGGAGGGGATGGGGAGTTGTGGAGAAGACAAAATGACCTGATGTGGTGGGAGGAGGAAGGGACCTTGAATAAGGATATACAAGGATAGAAAGTGTGACTTCTTTGTTCATAATAATTATAATAATAATAGATAAAAAAATAAAAACAGTGGGTATATAATAGCATGATGTAAAAATCTACAAAAAAATAATAGATTAAAAAAGAAAAAAATAAAATAAAGAATCTTCACAGAAATTTTCAGTGCTTTGATTGTTGTTGATTCTGGATTTAATCAACTTTTCAATCAAGATTAACCATAACAAGTTAGGAAATTTAATAGACACCACATATTACATATTACCACATATAACATATTACACTTAATTAGCCATCAGAACTTAATGGTAAGAGTGTATTGCTAAAAACACCACCTACTTGAGTTATATTATTATTAGGTATATGTGCACATACCAGCAAGATTATATGTAACCCAGGCACATACCAGAGACCTTAAAGGTCACGTGAGGATATCAGACCTGTGGGAGCTAGAGCTATAGGTGGTATGATCAGCTATGTGAGCTCTGAAAGCTAAACATGTTTATCTACCAGAGTAGTTAAGAACAAATGCTCTTAATGACTGAGCCATCTGTCCAACCTCGATTTTATAACTATATGCAGCCATGAAAAGACAACAGTACATCTATCTCACATTATTTTATTAAAGGATAATTATTTTATAAAGATATTTGGTGGTGAAAATAAATGTTATAATACATATTACTCAGGTTTTTCTTTCTTTTTCTTACATCCAAAAATGATACTAGGATCATAAGCTCTATGAGGATCTGTAAGGAATTGCCTTAACTTTTGATGTCACTAAGTTATGTGTTCCATTAATTTGATCTTGGGACTTGGCCTAAAGATATTGAATTCTAGAAAAATATTAAGTGTGAAATGTAAAGATACCATTCTCCTATCTTTTATCCTAGATATAAAATAGATTAAGTTATTGTTGTGCCACAATGATACAAAAAGCAGTAGAACTTTATATAGTATTTACCTTAGAGCAGAGTTCCTAAGATGTGGTTCTCAGCATACTACCCCGAAAGACAAATGCAGCACATTGTACCTTATGGTTCAAAAGACAAAGTAAGTTATCATTTGTGAAGAGTTGTCTTCACAACTGAGTTAAAAGCCTTTGATTGGGTTGGAGAGATGTTTAACTCAAAGAGAGCACTTACTGCTCTTATAGAGGATGTATTTTGTCTCTGGGAACCACATCACAGCTGAAGGCCATCTCTAAATTCAGTTGTAGAAGATGGAATACTCACTTCTGACTTCTGCTGGTGAAGCACATAAACTAATGAAGGTCTATTGCATTCATTTAAAACTATTTTTAAAATCAGTGAAAGAATTTATTGACAACAAATTTTTCAAAGACTTATGTCAGCCTACCCCACCTTTTCTTATGAACACCAGTATCTTCACAGAACCCCTAGGAAGAATCCATTTATCACCCTTAATAACTTCCTAAAGCAATTCTTGGCAACATGATGGTGTAGCATCACTCCTTGTTTAGAGCTGAAAAATCGGGAGTAATTTAAGGCTAGGAGGAAGTGACTAGTATAATATGCTAGGTTTGTATGTGCTAGAGGATTCATAGAAGGCACTCATGTGTTTAGTTCAATCAACGATTATTTATCAAGCATATAGTCTTTTCAAAGCAAAAATTTGGTTTAGAGAAGCTACTTATACCTGCCCAATATGTATATGCTCAGATTTTTTTCATTTGAATAAAATGAGATTTAGAAAATAAGGCCTATTTTCTTCTCAATTAAGTTTACTAAGCAAGTTAGATATTTTAAAACAAATTAGATATCCCCAGTAATATTGTCCTAGCTATTGTTATCATATGGTTAATCATTTCCATGGCACAGTTCTGTTTTCCTGATGTATGATCCTCCTTAAGTATCATCACTGTAGATAAAAATCTGCATATTAGTGTCATTATAGTAATAAAACAGTGTATATTTAATGCGAGTATGATAATATTGCCCCTAAACATGAGAGGCACAGACAGCATCACATCACATTTCTAATTTCTTGGTAGAATATTTCCTAATTAATAAATTTATTTATTTTCTTTATACCCTGATCACATTTTCCCTCCCAGAACCTTCCTCCACCTTCTCAGATCCTCTCCTCTTATGCTTTTTTTCACACACATACAAAAAATCAAGTCTAGCAGGGATATTAAACAAACATGGCATAACAAGTTACAATAAGACTGGCACAAACCCTTATATCAAGGGTTAATGAGGTGACAAAATAGGAAGAAAAGAGTCCAAAAAGTAGGCAAAGGAGTGAGAAACAAATCTTGATACCCCTGTTAGGAGGTCCACAAGAACACCAAGGTATACAACTAATATGAGAGGAGAGAGAGAGAGAGAGAGAGAGAGAGAGAGAGAGAGAGAGAGAGAGAGAGAGAGAGAGAAAGTCATATCCATACAGGCTTCCTGACTGTCCATTCTGCATGAGCCACTATGAGCCCTGGTTAGATAATTCTGTGAGCTATATTTTTGTGCTATCCTTGACCTCTCTGGCTCCAAAAATACTTCCCCCACTTCTGCATGGTTCCCTGAGTTCTGCCTAATGTTTGGCTATGGGCATCTGCATGTGCTCCATCAGGCACTGGATGAAGTCTCTATTATAATGATTATGCTAGGCTCTAGTCTACAAGTAGAACAGAATATGATTATGAATCATTTTGTTTCATTGACTTTTTTTTTTGCAATCATGTTTGGCTCTGTTTCAAGGCTATCTAGCCTCTGGTTTTGGGCCCTCAAGCTGGTGACAGGCATGTGAATTCTTTGTGTTATGGGTCTCAAGTTGAACCAGGAATTGATTAGCTACTTGTAAGCATTCCATGCCACATCTTGCACACAGGACAAATTGTAAGTTGAAGATTTTGGGAGTGAGTTGCTGCCAAAGTCCCACCACTGTAGGCTTTGTCTAGTTATATAAGATGGTCAGTCTCTGTGTTTCCCATTAGTAGGAATCTTTGCTATAGTCAACCTTGTAAATTTAAGGGAGTTTCCATTGTACTAGGTTTCTCCATTGTAACCACAATGCCAACCAATTCTAATCATCTCTCCCAGTACTCTCTTCCTCCTGTTCACATCCCAAAGATCCTTCTATCCATCCACAGTATCTATATTATCTTTTCTTCCCAGGGAGTTGCATGCACTCCTCCCTTAGTTCCCCTTGCTATTCGTCATATCTGGATCAATAATATATAGTATGATTATTCTTTAATTTATAGACAAAACCCATTTATAAGTAAAGACATACTATGCTTATCTTTCAGGGTCAGGGTTACTTCAATTAGGATGATTATTTTCTACTTCCATATATTTTCCTGAAAATTTTATGATGTCATTCTTTTTAAAATCTGAGGATCACTTCACTGTGCAAATGTGTGATTCTTTGTTTGAGGGAGATATAGATTGTATCCAGGTTCTATTGCTAAATTATTTATTAGCAATTGATTATATAAAGAATTAATATTTCTAATAGACACTCACTAATAGAAATTAAACATTAAGGCAATTATTGGAGAGTGGAACTGTCCCATTCAGTGATGGTGCCACTCTTCTCTGAGAATGCAGGAACAAAACAGGAAGGTTGGGCACCATGCTTCAAGTCCTCAGTGGGTGTCAATGCCACATTCAGGATCTGGAGACCCTAAAACTATGCCTCTAACTTCTCCTCAATAACATCTGTGTTCTACCACTTCTCCCCCTTTGTCTGACTAAGAAAAATTTAAACTTAAGTGTAAGACTATATAATAGAAATAATTATACATTAATGTCTAGCAGGAGAAAAAGCAATAACATAAAAAGGCCAAACTATAACTATCAAACAACAAATATAAGAAATATCTTAAATGTCTCGTATGTTGGTAAGTGGCAAGATATAGAGATTACTTTAAAGTTGTTTATTTGAACAATATAAATCTAATATCTGAATGGTTTTAGCTAAGATATGAGATGATAGTAATTTTGACTATTTAGTTTTAACCCTATCAAAGACCTCAGGACAATATATTACCTGAATAAATTGAAAGCACACAAAAAATATTTTTTAAGATTTAGAATAGGACAGCAACAGTCAGCTATCTGAACAGTCACCCCCAGTTTTTTTTTTTTTTTTTTTTTTTTTTTGCAAAATTGGAGCATTTACCTTTATTGGCTACTGGCCTAGGATATTTGACAGATCTCTTCAGAAGCAAGGTATTTTGAGAAACTGTCTTATTTTGTCTTGGCAGGGTTATCAGTCTCTATATTTATTGTCTGCAGTCAAGGCAAAAGCAGTTTTTGTTTTGTTTTGTTTTGTTTTGTTTTGTTTTGTTTTGTTTTTGCGCAATAGGTCATTGTCCACTGTAGCACCTGCACTATCTGGGTTGTCAGCAAGTCAGGCCCAAGCCTGGAGATTAAAAGACACAAGACAGTTGTGTCATTTGTGCAAGGAGAAAGCCATTTACTGAGACTCCAGCTCAGCTTATATACTTGGTGCTACCCTGGAGTTGGGGGAAAGGAGGGGAAGTAGAGAGGGGAGGAAGCACAGTGGAAATTCCCCAGGTGGCTGGGAAATTAAAGAAGAGGTAAACAGCTTAAACTTCCTCTCAAACCCCCACAGACAGGAAGGCAGAAACATATGGTACATGGGTGTGGAGCAAAGAATGTGCTGCTACTTTTCCACAGGTCTCACCTCAAGTCTCAGAGTGCAGAGAAAGGTCAATGCAGGGCCCTACAGTCCACCAAGGAAGACAAACCATTTGTCTAGTGGCCTTGATGCCCAACACCATCTTGGGAAAGGAATAGTGATGCCAGGAGTTATCATGTCTCTCATGGCCAAATTTTAAATAACAAAACATTACATGCCGTGCTCTTTAGGTCTATGAAGTAGTTGAAAACCCTTGCCTCTTATAATTAAGAATAGGTATAATTTGTATATTTTAATAGTAATAGATAACTTTCATGATTAAAAGATTTTGAGTACATGTGGCTATTATTTTTCTTTTTAAAAAATGGGTAACATTCTTAAAGATATAATTAAAATTGTTTTATATAAAATCATAGATAATTTCTGTATTGGGTAAGTATTCTACAAATATGCATAATTAGTTCTTCAATTAAATATGAATAAGTTTGGTATAATTTAAAAACAAATTCACATATTCACCAGGAGTTTTTCTTTTTATTCTGCATTCCAAAATAATTAATGTTCTTTTATCTCTTTATTTTTCAAAACAAAATAAAAAAGTTGACAATATTTAAATTTTTCATAATTTGTTTAAATTAGAATTTATGATCCTTTACAGTTCCCAATTGGAAATGCCACTTTGGTTACTTAGTGGGTTGTATTTGGATGCCATAATATGCATATGAACATTGTATAATTTAATATTTGCCTTGTCACCACCTCCAAAACTATGAAGATTATTTTCTTCAAGCTGCTTATTTGTTCTCTATGTTCCTGCTTCTGAATGAATGAATGACTCAACTTCTATTTCATATCATGTATATTTATATATCAAACATATTCCATATATAAGAATATATATATATAGATAACTTAATCTAGATTTTATTTAAGATAGACATATATTTTGTATTAAAGTCATTATACTTACATAATGCTACCCTTCATTTTATATACTTTCTCAAACTTCATATACTTTGTATTTGCATCATTTATAGTGAATATATATGATTATAGACACATATATATATTAAAATCTAGTTATAAATGTAAGACAATAAATTCTATTTGTTTTTCTGAGAAAATCTGATTTTATTTAAATGATTGTCTCCAAATAGTACATATTTCATGAAGTGATAGTTTCATTTTTTCCTAGTTAATGTGATATTTCTTTGTATAAACTAATAGTGTATTATAATATAAATTCAATTTTTATTAATAATTAAGTATGGTTCTATATTGTGACTAATGTAAAAAATTATGTAATAAATATGAATGTGCAACTATTTTGTAACTTGTGACTCACTGTTTAGATAATTTCTATTTAGTTTTGAGGTTTCTCTATACTGCTTTTTCCTAGTACTTGCATTAGTATAAATTCCTAGAAGCAGTGTATGAAGTTTAATTTCTTATGTATTCTCATTAGCATCTGTTACCATTTGATTTTTGATGAAAGCTATTTTTACTGTGTTGAAACTTGTAAGATAATGATATTAACATTGTTCATATCTGTTGCATTTCTGCATGTTTTCTTGCCTATTGAATCTATTAGACTACTTATTGATTAGAGGATTTGGGGTGTTTTTTTCAGGTTTAATATAGTCTAGATATACATTCTTTACTGTGTTTCAGGTAGTCTTTTTATTTGCTTTGCTCCTGAGTTATTGGAACAATTTACAAAGATATACTTACTTATGCCTACATTGTGACTTTCTGTTTTTCTTTAGGTATCACAAATTTTCAGGTTTTAAATTAAGGTCTTTGATCAATTTTGAATTGATTACTATATAGTGTGTGATATAGGGAAGCATCTTCATTACTCAGCATCTAGAAATCTTTCAGGACACCCTTTGCTTAAGAGCCTTTTTCTGCTCCAAATTGTTTTTGTAGATTTATTTTACACTTTTGTACAAATAAACAGGTGGATATAGAATACTGGATTTTTTTTTTTATAGAATCTCTGCTTTACTCTCATGGTTAAAATACCTCCTTTTCTGCCCTTATTATGCTTGATTTGTTTAAAGGGCTTTGTTACAAAACTTCATAAATAAAATTTATTATTACTTTTTCCAAAATGTTTATCAAATATGTGAAAAAGTAACAATTTGAAATACTATTGATTGTTTATTTTTAATTTAAAAAAAATGTGTAGTGTGATCCAGTGACCTTTTCATATCAATTTTGCTAAAGAATCAAGCAATTGAATACACCTTGATTACTTATTGATTCCCCAAGCATCTACTGCAAAATATTTTATTATATTCTCCTGATTTAATACTGGTTGAAATATTTATATAATAATTTCAAAGCCTATTCCCATAAATCACTTAAAAATTTCAAAACCATTTCACTTTGTGGCTTATTTTTTACTCTCTCTAAAGAGGTGCTTTTATAAGTTATTTATTATTTTGTCTGCAATTAGCAGGCATCAATTTTAAAGCAGTTTAAAATTTGCAGAAAAAAAACTGAAAAAAAAATAAATTTCCTTTTTTTCTTTTGCAACACACTTGCTACTTCGGTTCTTGTATAATGAATAGTTTACATTAGTTCCATGGTTTTGTATATCTGCCAAAGACATTGCATGACTAGACTCTGGCTTATATGATTTGGATGATACGTTTTCTGTATTTCTGTCTCATATCTTATGACAGAAATGCAATGATACTCTGACTTTTGTGAACATTTTAATATATAAAAATACCAGAATAAAATTATGTCTTAAATTAAGAAATGTCTGTGTGTATTATGATTGTCTAATTGTTTTCAGCACAGTGGACATAATGTGAAAGAATAGATAAACTAAAAATTTTATTTTACATTTTTGTATATTTAATGCTTTTGGTGAACAGATTTGCACCAATTTTTCATGTTTATTTCCATTCTTTGAAAAATATAATAGTAAAGTAGGAAAAATGACTTACTTATAAGGTTCTTAATTACTTTTTTCTTTATTACAGAAATTTTTCTTTATTACATTAACAGTCTTGGAATGCATAATAAAATTCTGGTGAATATGTGAATTTCTTTTCAAATTTTACTAAACTTATTCATATTTAATTACAATTTATTCTTTTAGCATTAAAATTTCACATTACATAAAGGGGGAAAGAAAACTGTAAATTAATTTACTACTATTACTATTAGTGTATGTGCCTTTTCACAGTATTTTTGTCTTATGATGAAAAATACAATATATATATTATCTTATTAAAATGCTTAGTTGATTTACATCTAAGTCTACAAATCTAGAGCATAATTATAACAAAAGAAAGTGTCATTATACAATAGTATAAACAAATCAACAGTCAACTTTTTAGCTAATTATATAATTTTTTTATTATATTTACAAATGTTTATGGGCATATTATCATTTATCTAACACTATAATACTTTATGAAAAATATCCTCTTACTAATGTATTGTGGCAAGATCATAGGATGTAACTGTTATATAAACAGAAATGTTTATCATCAATGTTTTGAGGTATTTTATTTAGATAGTTATATTGATATATGGATATTTATGAGATGCCATTCAAATTTAATAGCAGATTTATTTATTGATTTAATTTTATTAATAATTACTTATTGTAAATTATTTCTGTCCCTGTTTTTGCCAGAAATTTGGATCTTGCCTGCAGCGGCTTTTACCCTCCAAAGAATGACTCAGAGCCTTATATTAATTTCACATTATTTGGCCTATGTCTCAATCACAATACTAGCTAGCTTTTTAATCTTAATTCAACCCCTTTCTAGTAATCTACCTGCCATCTGGCCATGGCCCATTGCCCTTAGCTCACCTGGATCCTACATGCTTGGGTGGCTAGAGGGAGACTGACTGACTCTGCCCCCTGTCTCTATCCTGATTTCATGCCTATTGCTGCAGTGGTCACCATAGACCAAAACAGATGCTTTATTTACAGCATCACATACAGAAAACGGTCCTACCACAATTATTAATAGATACAACTTCTGCATATTGGAGAATATGCTGTTAAAAATAAAGAATATCAAGACTTTAGTAACCATATTTTGAGTAACAAAAATCATGTATCATTCTTTTCCTAACACATTATAGAATTAGTTTGGCACACTGAAATACCACTAAACATGGTTAATACAATGTTAGAAAGTACACTTTGATTTTAATAACTATGCTTTTCATATATCTTAATTTAATAATTAGAGAAAATACTCAGGAGAAAAATACAAAAAGAAGATAGAACAGATAGAAGAGTAAACAGTGGGAGAAACATGCAAAAATTATAAAAGAAAGTAGGTAGAAGCATTCAGTGAATATAATACACTTGGTACATGTAGTCAGAAGTTTCTAGGTTAGCCTAGTCCTAATGTCTGGAGCTGCCTGCTACTTTTCTTAATATAATAAAGTTTTATTACCAAACAAATTTCAAAAAGTTTGAACTCACTCATTAGAAGGCAGAATTTTGTAAGTGACTGATTTCAGTTTATTCTGCTTTATTACTTAAATAACCCTATGACTTTTTTGAAATTTCTCAAATGACTGTATTCACACTATAGAAAAATAATTTTCTGTCGTATAAAATAAAGATTTGTTGTGGAGCAAGAGGTAAGCTCTATATTAAAGTAAAATGTAAAAAGTCTGGTCTTAGTCAAGACGTGAAATGGATTTTACAAGATAATTCAAAGAAAAATCAATTGCCACATGTGGTGATTATTTTGATAGAGTTTAAAGCAAAGGTGAACATAAAGGTCAAACATTGTTCTATGCTTAACTTTGGCAAGAAATAATTCAAATGGAAAATACAAAGATAGTATTAGACTGAGAAGAAGATGTCAGGAAGGTTAGAATAGGATTTGTGAAGTTCATGTATAAAAACAACATAGAGAGGAGAAGCCATCTCAGACTCACATTGTATTTGAAATGTGTACCATATGCAATTTTGAAATAAATCACATTTAGATATATTAGTTTTATTTTATATAGTATATCTGAAGATGACTATGATCAACTGAAGTTGTACTCTAGGGTCAATAGAATGTGCCAAGCACATTCTTTTTGGTTTTATTTCATCAAAAAAAAAATAAATTGTTAGCAAGCAATTTATAAAATATCTTATTCTAATAATTCAATATTATTAATGTATTAAATTATGATACTGTACCGATATATACAAGAAAAACTATTGTCATCTAACATATTAACTTCAATAACTGCTAAAACCAAGGTTTCATTCAAATCATAAAACCTGAGACTATTTAGTTCATTTGTTTTAAAGTCTTAGTAGTTGATTATACATTCATTATTATTATTTAGACTCCTATAACATTATTATTGCAGTGTTTGGAATTCATCTTAGTTTCTTTTAGCATTGTTCATAAGTAAATTATAACACCAACTATGAGATTTTTACTGAAAATTTACCTTTATAAAATAAATATTAATTAGAACAAATTTTGTTTCTTTAAGACATAACAATGGAGATATCACCATTTTTGTATTACTTTAAGTTTAAGATATTAAGAAAAAGGATTATTTTTTACATATTAAAACGTACTTTCTTAAGGTCATATTGCAATTAATTTCACATTTAAGATTGCTCTTCCTTCTGACTGGCACAAGTACATAAGCTTTCCCAGGTTTTAGACTCTACTGAACAACACTGGTGGAAAACAAACACAATTCTATAGTAATCTTTAGAATGTATTATAAATGCCTCATATTGTATCTTTCCATTTATTTAAGTAAAATGTAATTCAGGTTGATATTTCAAGACCAACATGGAGATGAATTTATGTTTCTCTGTTGTAGTGATATGGAGGTTTAAATTTTCTTAATATTCTACTCAAAAGTAGATTTTACCCACTATGCTTTGAAAGAACTCAAGTATCATTTACCCTAAGTCCACCCAATCATGGTGACTAACTATAATTGTGTAATTTTAAGAAAAACAAAATCTGAAATATTTCATTTCCCTTTGATTGAAATAATTGTTCAGATCATCTGAGAACAAATTAGTGCCTATTAAATTGTTTACACTATAATGACCACTCATATGCTTATGCATTCTTCTTTTCTGCTCTGAAGCTTCACACTGACCAAGATAAAGGAGATGGAAATTTAAAATACATTTTGACAGGAGATGGGGCTGGCAATCTCTTCGTTATAGATGAAAATACAGGAGACATTCATGCTGCAAAGAGATTAGACAGAGAAGAGAAATCCCTGTACATTCTTCGCGCAAAGGCTATAGACAGAAAGACTGGGCGGCAAGTGGAACCAGAATCTGAATTCATCATTAAAATCCATGATATCAATGACAATGAACCAAAATTTACAAAAGACTTGTACACAGCCACTGTCCCTGAGATGTCTGGAGTTGGTAGGTATTTACTAACCTGTGTGTATGATATGTTTGGTTTTTAAAAATATTTTTACTAAGAAATTTACAGGTTTGTGATTTACAGGTCCTTTCAAAATTAGAGCTGTATCTGAACTCTTATTGTATTCAAACAACTCCTTTCCAATGATTATAAATTATTAATATAGCAATATCTCCTTTTGTTTATAATTTACTGGGTGCAGTTGTTTTATTCCATTGGAATCAACACCTGCTTCGTTGTAAGACAAGCTGTCCTGTGAAATTTATTGTTGCCTGAATGGGGATTGTGTCTGCTGTTCTTCTCTCTTTAAACAGAAAAGAACTGTTCTTTCCTTCTACATATCTGTCGTGTTTAATCATCAGAACAACCTTATTTTATAATTATGAGAAATAGAATGCTAGGCTCTATCCTGCTAATTCAGGATTAAGAATTCAGAAGAATTTAACAGCTGAATGAAGATCACATAGTACTATGCTAAGAGTTACAAATTTTTGCTTTTTATCTTTGTGCATTTTCTTCTATTTGGCTTTATTTCTCACAGTTCTAAGTTTGTTCCAATTATAAGCACCAGTCATTATTATAGCAAATTACCACTTTTATGTGTGTTAATAAAATTAATTCTGTCATTATTTAATAACTACATTGTATTAAAAGAGTATAACCTTTAAATGCTGTTAAAGTAGTAATGATTAAATATATCATATGTGTGATATGCATTTTTCTTTTTCTTAATATTACTTGTTTGGATATTAGTTTTGTATATGCATGTATATGTATATATAGAATATTATAGTAATGTTTGTTTGAGGAAAAGGCTCACACTAGAAAAGATATTTCTTGTATACTCCCTTACTGAGAGTGTAGTATGACTGCTTTTTAATGATATAGTTTGTTTATTCAGAGAAATCAAAAAGTTTATGAAAAAGTGTTCTTTTGTATAACTCACTTATTTGAGAAACCTGATTCTATCATCATTCCTAGTTTTCATTCTTATATTTAAATGGGACTTATCCACAAAGACAAGAGTCTTTTGAGGTCACAAGGCCCTTTCTAATGTAAGAGTAGATAAGTTTGAGCCAATGTTGTTATAATAATTTTAAACAGTTATAATTTTCTGGATTGATTCTTATTTCATGGGAATTAATATAGATGTACAGGAGAGTATTTTTATGAACTTGAGTTTAAAAAGAAAATATATGTAAAATTATAATTCTTTAATAAATAATACATCTTGAATTGACCTGAATTATGTTTATAGTTTTAACTTTTGATAGTTTTAACTTTAATAGTATATTAAAAAATATTTAAATTACACTTATAAATTCATAAATTTATAATAAATATAATTACATCAATAGAAATATTTAATTATTGTAAAATTTGATCAGAATGATTTATATTACTATGCACTTTTAACTTACAGCATTACTTTTATAAAAATTATTTTACTTTTTTAGATTATAAAATATTACATAATTTTCCACTTCCATTTTTTCTCAGAACACTCTTGTCCACTTTCAAATTCAGGGTCTATCTTTTATTAACTGTTTACACATAGAAAGAGAGAGATGGAGAAAGAGAAAGAATCAGAGTTACAGTCATACCATTTGCTCAGCTTTTAGTTCAGCTTACAATAACAGAATGAGAACTGGAATAATTGTTCATAGGTAAAGGCAATGGGATCATCTTCCAGAGGGAGCAGGTTTGATTCTCAGAACCTACATGATATACTCTAGCTGTATATAATCCAGTCTCAGGGTGTCTGATGTCCTCTCCTATTTTCATGTGAAAATAGACACACATGTTTTCACAGACAAATGTGTAGACAAAACATCCATTTACATAAAAATAAACAAAATAAGAGAATATTTCTCTATGAAATATATTGAATTTTAGTGTAAAACAACTTTCTCTGTTCTATTTTTATTGAAAATACATTTTTTCATGAAACACATGTTGATTAACATATACATTTTGATATTCCCGAATTCTTTTATGTTCTTATCAAGTATCTGCTCAATTATGTACTTTAATTAATTTTCAATGCTATTTGTAAAACATTCATGGATTTAATTTTTAACAAATATTGAGTTTCTATACCTGCATGCACTTTTGTTTAAGCTAATGGCTATTCTATAATGCTTCGGTTTGTTAGATATGTGTTTTGTAATTCCAAGATCCAGTCTTTCCTGCTGTAGGAAATTTCAAGCTATCAGTTTTGGGTAGTTACTTTGAAACTAACTTATATTGTGTTTGCCTTTGGTGACAATTTTTAAAAGGCTCATTTACTATGGAATCAGCAATTACACCTAACTAAGTAGTATTTGAGGAAATCACTTAAAATATATGGTCTTTCCTCAGATGAGCTACTTTTACTTTTCTTTTTGTTACTTACCAGGTCTGTGATATATGGCCCAAAGACAATTATCCTCCACATACCATGAGGATTATTTTTTTATATCAATGAACTACTTACAGTCTGCTATGTCTACTCTTAATCAGCCTGTGGAAAGCCTATGGAATGATGGTTTTAGACACTGTTCTTGAATTCATGCCTTAATACTGGAATAGCATTATAAAATTTCAAGACCATTGAGCATTTATACTTCAGAGGAAGAAAGATTTATTTCTAACATATGAAGAATTTAATATTCCACATCTAGTTAAAAGGCTCTTCCTATTCACAGTGTTGTATAAAATCATCATGCTCCTTTCAGTTTTCCCCAAAACATAAGTGGTTAGAGAAAAGGAGATTAATCCCTTTTCTCACATTAATTGTACTGTAATTAACAGTAGAGAACAAGTGAGCTTTCCTAGCTAAAGGTTCTGCACAGGCATATGTCACTTTGATTCCTTAATTCACACATCCAACCAATTCTAAATAAGCTTAGTCTGTTTCTGATGGTCCTCTTCTTAATAAGATCAAAGAAATAAAAAATATACACAGAAAAAATATTAAAATGTTTAAAATTTAAGTAGAAGATTGTCTTTAGCTTTACAATTTAAAGTCTTAAATTATTTTTATTTTAGTAGAAAATAATATTGTTAATACAAGAAATCTGAAATGTATAAGTTAACTGTTAAGTAAGTTTTATAGTTTATTACTTACTATTTATAGATTTGATGGTCACAGTAAATGTCTCATACAATGTATAGCAAATATCTGTATAGTAATTATCTGCTACAAAGAAAATTAAAGTTCAGCTTCTTTTTCTTCTTCTATATAAAATTTAGAAGTATTGATGTGTCTCTGTTTGGGGTGGGGCTGAGTGCAGGTACATCTGTTATACAAGTGACTGCCACCGATGCAGATGATGCCAACTATGGAAACAGTGCCAAAGTGGTCTATAGCATATTGCAAGGGCAGCCATATTTCTCAGTAGACCCAGAATCAGGTAAATTCACTCATGTCTTAATCTATTTCATCTTATGTAATACAGACTGATGCACAATTTCTTTAGGGTGTTTTCTGTTTTAAAACCTATCCATACATTTTTGTATAGCTTATTCATACATGTATTTTATGGAAATGAAATAAGACATCTTAATATTAACACAATCTAACTGTTTAGCTCTTTCATTTATTATTTATTGGGTTTAAATTTATTAGACTTAAAGATTCCACAGAGATTACTATAATTTGCAGAATAAGGATGTACTCAAACCTTAAGGAAAATAATGATTATAGAAATAAGCAAAGTCAACTGAACAAAATAGAAAATGCACAAAATATATTGCTTTCTCTGTTGTGAATTACATTAAATTATGTGTGGATATGCTCATTTTTTCCATTTATTTTTGCTAAAATGGATCTTGAAAAGTTTAGCTTGACTTCAAAAGTCAATGTTTTAATTTTCTATTTTTTAAAGGCATAATTAAAACTGCATTGCCAGATATGAGCAGAGAAAATAGAGAGAAGTATCAGGTGGTTATTCAAGCCAAGGATATGGGTGGCCAGATGGGAGGCCTTTCTGGAACAACCACAGTGAACATCACCCTCACAGATGTCAACAACAACCCTCCTCGGTTTCCACAGAGTAAGACTGCCTATGTGGAATAAGTAATGGGAGTATTCTCAAACACACCTTTGTAACAGAACATAACATCTTCATTTCTAGTTCATTTGCTGAGAGCAAATCAATGCACTGCTCCTAAAAATGTTAAAATTTTCTGAAAATAGAAAATGATTAATATGTATCCCTGAGGAGATATAGAAGAACACCAAACCAAACCAAATCACGGTTCTTTTGTATTTCATGATTGCAAGCTTTTGATTAGATAGTTTTGAAGACTGCTGTCCTCACAGTCAAAATTGCTGGCCCACACTTTTGACCACCCTGAGCATGAATGTGGGTGCAAAAATCTGTCTGTTTACATTCAAAGTATACACTGTTCACAACTCTCAGCTAATTTATAAACAACTTTGATAAGCCTTTATTTAATGGATTTAAAACACAGATTGGATCATTTCTAAAAACAGGATCTATATTTAAAGCAATGTATGTGGGTTAAATTGGCAGCATTTTAATATTCTTTTGCTTTACTTAAAAAGTCATGAAACTTGGGTATGTTAATATCTTGCTAATATTGAAGTACTGCAGTATGTAACAACTTGTTCAATTTTAGAGTTACTTAAATTATTGAAACCTGAAGACCAGCAAATCACCTAAATGTTCCCCCCTAATTTTTCCATTCAGAATTTAAAAATATAAACTAAGTGTATAATTGGATAAACTGCCACATGGCAGTTCTACTATGTGTTAGGATACAAACAGAAGGTCTGTGTCCATTAAAATAGTGATAAAATGCTGTATTCTGGACAGTAAGCTGAATATACTGCAGATATAGTGACATGGTAACATGAGTTCCTTTGTGAATTAGTTTTTATCACAGTTTTCCTTGTTTTATTGACTAAGACTTGAAATTAAAGTTTAGAGAATCAAATATGGAATCCCATAGTGAGACTTAAAACCTACCAATCCTAAGCAGACAATCACTGGAAAGAGAGCAGACCTTAAAGCCAGAGAGTCTAAATTCTGTGTAGTGTTTAGACATTCAGCAAAATAATTTCCTTTGGCTTGCCCACTGAAAATAATTTACCCAAGCTGCTTCTTTCTAAGAACTGAGAAAGTTACCAGAAGAAAGCTTTGAGTTTAGGAAATGTCTAATACCCATGTTTAAGTATATTTATTTAATTATTTTCAATTTTCCTATTTGTACATTTATAGACAGTTTGTCCAAAAGATACTTGTCATGACAAAAGAACAAGCTGTTATATATGAATGAATCTGTAAACATCAAGAATGGACAATATGCTACTTTAACATATTAAACTTAAATATATAAGCAGAGATATAATACTAAAGATATTACTGCTTGAAAATTGCTGAGAAATTAACTACTATTTGAAAAAAATGAACATGTATTATGTATTCTGTATGTATATAATGTGTGGTGACAATATTTAAAGTAATAATTAAGTAACAAGCAATTGGTTTTATGCTCATTAGGTCAGAAATTCTAGATTATTAAATCAGGCTTCTGTGTATTCTTCAAGTAATATTGAACATTCCTTTAAATTTTTAGAAATTATATTTCTCAGGTATAAATTGAGAAAGTTAAACTTTTATACATTTTTTGTACTTCAATAATCTCCACAAAACTTTTGACAGCCTACAATTCCATTCAACATTTCTCAATTTAAATCACCTTGCTTAGAGTGAAATAGAAATTTTGTGTCAACTGAAGCTGAAAGTCAAGGTAGCTACATTTAATTTACAGGTACTTATCAATTTAATTCTCTGGAGTCTGCACCCCTTGGAACTCATCTGGGAAGAATAAAAGCTAATGACCCTGACACTGGAGAGAATGCCGAGTTGGAATACAGCATTTCAGAAGGAGAAGGATCAGACATGTTTGATGTGATCACTGACAAGGATACACAGGAAGGGATTATAACTGTCAAACAGGTTTCTTTGTGCTGTCTTCCTATTTTCACTAAGTGCACTTCAGTTTATTTTCGCTTTTCAATACACTGAAGAACAACTATGGATCTACTTTTCATCATTTTTTATGTGTTGTCTATCATTCACAGAAAGTAGGAAAACAGATTTGACTTCAATTAAGAGATAACATCATTCCTAATAGTTATGTTGCTATTCTTACTAAAATTATCCTGTTTGTTGTAGCTGAGAGTCAGACTCAGGGTGAACTCAAGGGTACTTGCTTTATATTTCTCTGTGGGATAAACAATAAATCAGATCTGTCACTGATGTTTATATATTTCTTATATCTTTTGTAAGTATGATGGTCTATGTAAAATGAATGAAATAAGATTAAGAGATAGAATTAACCTTCAAGGTTAATTATACCTGAGGGTTAGCAGTCCAAGTATCAAACGGTGCTTTGCAAGATGTTCTCATTTATGTCTTAATGTAATGAAATGTTTTAGGATGACCTAGATCTATATACAAACTAATATAGACATTATTCACTATTTTTACATTTTACTTTATTCCTTTATATATTCTTTCTAAAAATGCTCATTGATGAAATCTAGGATTTATTCCAGATTTATATTTTAGTCAATCTTCTGATTTTTAATAATATTTAACTTTTATAATTCTATTATTTAATCAGTATTGACTTAGATAATACTTTATTTAACTGTGCCTAGAAAAATTGAAGTGAATTACCTAATGGACATCAATCTTATTACACATTCATTAATAGTTATATTGTATGAATATAAAGAGAGTAAGCCATTTAATTGGATAAAATTATTAAGCAATTGTTGGGATAGTTACTTAGCTATGGTTGATATTAATATTTTAAAAGATTATTAAACATTCATATGGTATGATTGCTCTCTTCTAATGTTTCCTAACATTTCTTACTTTTTTAAACTCAGAATTTAGATTTTGAAAAGAAAATGTTATACACTTTAAGAGTGGATGCAAGTAATACCCACCCAGATCCTCGATTCTTACACCTTGGGCCTTTCAAGGACTCAGCCATGGTTAAGATTTCTGTGGAAGATGTAGATGAGCCCCCTGTGTTCAGTAAGCTCTCTTATTTGATGGAAGTGGATGAAGATGTTAAGGAAGGAAGCATCATTGGACAAGTGACTGCATATGATCCAGATTCTATGAACAACATAATAAAGTAAGTACTTGAAAAACATTTACTTATTTAAACATACAATCCATCTTGAAACTTATGTAATAACTTGAGTTGTATAATAGTGTGGGATGAATCACAGCAACAAACACATCCCAAAGATCCATTATCATTTCTGCTCTCTTTTGATTGCCTCAGGCATGGGAAACCACTTGAGTCTTAAATACCCACAAGGTAGATGCCATAATTGTACTTTACCAAAGTAAACATACTGAGTGTCTGAGCATTTGAATAGTAATAAATTGGCAAAAAAATAATTTCTAAAAATATAGACTGGGTATGAATTTAAGACTCAGCCACAGCCTTTAATCTTTTAATTGTTAAGGTGCATAGTCCATTGCCTCAATATTAATTCAAATAATTATATAAGTTTAAAATATCTAATAAACATATTGAAAAATAGAATGGTTTCAATAAGGAGCCAAATATTAAATAATTTATGATAAATAACATTAATTGAAACCATATGATAATTTTTATAGACATTTATAGAAATATATTTTGTTAAATGATATAAAAACTATATATCAAAATTTTGATGGACAAGTTTATTAATAATGTTAACATAGCCACAGAGACATCCTAAAAATGATAATATATAAAACAACATGGAAGATAAAAGTTTAGTAATTAGTAAGTACAGTATTTTCAAATTAGTAGTAGCACTAAGAACCACTTAAGAAGCAGAGTTGTTGAAATTTACATAATTTTTATGAACTATCCATTAAGAAATATGTAAATTGATTTGTATCCTGTCTCTCTGACCTGAGGTAGCCTGACTTAGTTGATTCTGAAGACCTTCTTCTCCTGGTGATTCTCTGGTAATTTTCTGCCTCCTTTCCAGGAGGCTCTCTGGGACATGAAGAAGGGATTTATGTATTGTTCTGGGTCTCTGCATCTGTTTCCATCTACTGCTGATGGAGGCTTCTTAATGATGCTTGAATAATTCACTGCTCTATAAGTATAGCATAATGTCACTGGGAGTCATTTTATTGATACTATTTTTTTAGATCACTTCTCTTTAGTTTTATTCTAGGTTTTTGAGCTATTTAATCTATAGAAAGTTATTCTAGCAGTGACAGGTATGGATTTCCACCTCAAACAATTTGACTTTAGTAAGATCATACAGTGGTGGCTACTCCACAAGCATTGTTCCCATATCCCCAGCATATTTTGCAGACAAGACAGATTGTAGTCAAAGGTTTTATAGCCGTGTTTGTATTTACGTTTTTCTTGTAGCATACAAAGTATCTTTTTCTATGAAACACACTGGAACATAGGTGTGAAGGCTCCTTGTGAGCACCAGCTCTGCTTCTTGATATACAGTGAGTTATGGAGGTATTATTCTCAACAGAGGGGGCTGTTGTAGAAGTTTTTTCGGGCCCTTTTGGGTCCGGAGGTTTAGGAACCTGGTCTGTGGCGGCTTTTGTCTCTCAAAGAAATCAATTAGACACTTATATATTTTATACTGTTTGGCCCATGCCTTAAGCATATTATTAGCTAGTTCTTTTATTTTAAATCAACTCATTTTTACTATTTTACCTGCAATGTGGTCCAGCTTGTGGCTCACCTGTATGTTTTACATGTCTGTCTTTTTCAGGGGTTGGATAGAGACTGACTAACTCTATTTTTTTCTTACTTGCCTGTCCTCTTGATCTTCTACTCACTTTTATGGTGCTCTACATAGACCAAACTAGTTACTTTATTTACATCATACAGAGAACATTTTCACCACATTTCCTCTTTTCTGTCTAATTAAAAAGGAAGGTTTTAAGTTTTATATAGTAAAATTACAACAGAACAGCTCTCAAGCAGGAATTATAGTCACAATATCTAGTCTATTTGTATTTACAAAACTAAAGAGAGTATTTTATTATCTATTTTATCATTGTGAGTCTAAAGTTTTATATCTAATATACTTTTTAAACCAAAAAGAACTATATTTATAATTATTAAACCTTTAGCCACATTAAAGACCACAGATTTATTATTTATTTATTTATGCAAATAAACAGGAAGTGCAAGCAACTTTTAAAGTCTAGAAAATGACAGGGATGACACCTGTCTGCCTGGACAGTCACTCAAAGTTTCTTTGTAATGTTGGGGCATCATCTTCAGCCTAAAGGCCCAAAATCTCTGGCATACCTTTTAGTGATGTAGGAAGTCTGTCACAGTCTATCAGTCTCTTTTCTTTGTGTCCTGAAGAATGTCTGGCAATATTTTTTTGCAAAGCAGGAAACTAAAGGACCACCTTGGCTTGTTTTGTCAACATTTAGAGGTCACTTTTTTATGGAATTTTCATGTCTAGCTTATATAGCATATTATCAAGTAGTCAATACCAGAACAGTTTTTGTCTAGTGGCTAACTGTTGCCACAAAGTAAATTTTACATGAAGTTTTTTATTGTCCATCACTTTTTTGAAATATAATGGTGCTGCCAGGAGCAGACCTGTCTCACTGTCTAGAAAAGTCTAAGTTCTTAAAATATTTTAAATGCCATATTTTCATGTCTTTGAAGTGTTTGAAGACTTTGTGTGTTTGAAATATATCTTTGTGTATTTATAAAAACCTAACTAACATGACTGTAAGTTTGGTTATCATAAATGACTATTAAGCTGCATTTTTCAGTTACAGATTACAATTTTAAATGAGTTATATAAGTATCATATCTTAATCAAGAGTAGAAAAATACATACAGTATAACAAAATTGCCCCACTGTCAGCTTTCAGAGTGCAACCCACAGTCTTAGCAATAGCATGAATTGTTTGGCGATTTCCATGGTACCATTTTTTCTAATATTCCCATTGAATGAAACCTAGTTCTACAAATGTAATTTTGTTTGCTGACAAAAAAATGCCTAGAGGAGACTCCATGTCATTCAATATTGGCAAACATCATTAGAATTACTTTCTTTTAATTTAGAAGTCTCTGCTACACTAAATTTCCATATCATCCCTCAAATGTCCTTCAATCTAGCCATCTTTCCTGCATTCTTCCCCTCTACCCTGTCTCTTTACTCTTTTCCATCTGATTCCCCCATACCTATCCCAATCTACCCAATTTCTCCCAGGAAATGTATTCTATTTCACCTTCCCATAGAGATCACTGTGCTCCCCACCCCTTGACCTTTACTTTATATCTAACATCTTTGGGTCTATGGATTGTAGTTTCATTATTATTTAGTTAACAATTAATATTCACTTTTAAGTAAAGAGATAACACTTTTTTTTCTTGGTTACCACACTCAGGTGATTTTTTTTTCTAGTTCTAGTCATTTGCTTGAAATTTTCATGTTATTTTTTTAGCATTTAATATTTTATTATAAAATGCACCACATTTTATTTTTTTATTCGATAAACAGCAAGTACAGGGCATCTACTTGTATGAATATATATAGCTTATATATAGCTTCTAGCTTAGTATTGTTATAGAATTCCTGAGTATGATTATGAGTGTCAGACACTGATTTGTGCCTGCTATTGTGACTTGAAAAAGGTCAACCCATTGAGTGGCCATGAGTAACTTCAATATGATGGTTTTTTATTGTATTTTATTTTTCAATGTTTGGTTTTTATGTCTGTTCTTTTCTAATGAGAGGTAGAGAGGTAGTGGATATGGAATAAGTATAAGGTTATCTTTTCACACATCAATTTCTGGACATATGGTTTCTGGCTAAGAAAAAAAATTAACATACCATATATTGAAAATTGATTCAAAGCATTTACTACTTGGTACAGAACATTGCCCAAGCCCTCCATCTGTACTTCTTCCACACAATTGGCACTATATCTTTCTCTAAAAGACCATTCCATCTTTCTATCAGACCAGTTCACGATCATGGGGCACATGGTAATATCAGGGGTTCCATAATTGTGGTACTACTGAGAGGAGATTCTAAATTTAATATGAAAGCTTACACAAATTTAGGTGGTAAAACTTCCTTTGAATGGCTGGAGAAATTTCTAGTTAAAAAAAAAAATGTCTTACTGAAAATGAGTTGGAGATGCTTGATATTCCTTAGGTTAATGTTGATGAAGAGAAGTTAAGTCTCAAAGACATTGCAAGTCTAGAGTTGATGCCATGTAAAACCTAATCCTCCAATAAGCCCTTTGTTTATTATGTAAGATACAAAATGAAGAGAGTGGCATAAGCACATTTGAATAGCTTTGTTGTTATCTATTTCTTTGTGGCAGACTTTAGGGTCAGAGATGTTGCTGCTCAGTTGGAAGGATTAAATGCAGTTGGAGGCCATGCAGCATGAGCCAGGAGGCTAACAGAATTGCCAAAGGAGAGATGAACATAGTTATTATAATGTACTACATAGGCATGAAGCAATGTTTGTAATGACCTGATCCATAATGAGCAGCACAATGATTTTTATAGTCATGACTCATTTGGCTTTTTGGTAGTGGATAATCGAAGTGTTTCCAGGCATGAAGATAAGAAGCACATGGCATTTTGTTTGATCTGTATAAGCAAAAATAGTCTCAAACTAAAGAAAGGCTACATTGGTTTTTGGCAGAAGAATATTTTAACCCTGTGAACTAATTTTTAGATTTGAATCAGGTAGCAGATCTAGAATCCTTCTAATGAAGGGATGACCAGATTTCCCTGAGAAAAAACCTAATGTTTCTAGAATTCCCTTTCTTCAATTCTTTCCCAGAGGGAAATATGACCTTTCACAAGTATATTTGCATATTAGGGAAAAGAAAATAGTCAGATTTTCTGAGTATTTTTTGGAGGGATTTTTGTTTTTAAATGATGCTGATTCTAGGAAACCCATAGAAAAACTAAAACTCATCAGTGAAAATGGCAGCTTTCAGAGTTAATGTAATCAATGGAGTTTTGTGTAACATCTGATTTAGGATAGATTCAATAGGCATCTAAACAAATAGTGTACTTATTTTCCAAGTCCTGAAAAATATAATTAGGATTAACATATTTAGAAGTTTTCAGAATTTTCATATGAGCACCTGTCTTATAAAATAAGGGATATTGCAATTGAAAACGATAAATAGAAATCTTTAGAATTGGCTTTGCCAGAAAAAAAAATAATGAGTCAAAATGAAATACCACCACATTAACAAAAACAAACAACCTTATCTTTAATACTGGGATGAGGGACTCAGACCTACCTCACCTGAATATGACAGACTGAACTGACCCACTGTGGGTCTCTTTGCCCTCCTTAAGAAATGGAGGGTGCAATGAGTTTTGGACGCTGAGGGAGATCTGGGAGGGAATAGGAGGAGTGAAGGGGCTGTAGCAGTGGTAGATATTAAAAAAATCTTTTAAAATAAAATGAAATATAAAAAAAGCCAAATACAAACAAACAATAAAAAATTTGATATCCTGGAAGAACAGAAATAAAAATATCAGTGACTCCATCAAGGACTTGGAAGGAAGGTTCAGGGTGGTGGTTCCTACCACATCTCCTTTTTACTTCCCTATCTAGCCAATGCACTAGACAAACGGATTATGAAGAATGATAGTTAATTATAAATATCTCAAATAAGTAGTGTCTCCAATTGTAGGTATTTTACCAGATATGGTGTTGTAACAAGCAAATTAACACATTTTCTGGTACATGATATTTAGCTATTGATATATTAAATGTTCTTTTCTCTTATCCTGGCCATAAAGAAACCAGAAGCAGTAAAAAGAATTTAAAATGCAGAAGAGTTAACAATAACTATACAGAGGATAAGAATCATAAGCATGTCTTATCAAGGGTAGAAATACAAATAAGATTGCTACACATATATTTTCTTTGTGTTCAGCTTTCCCTATATATCCTTATTCAAGGTCTCTTCCCCCTCCCAACACATCTGGTCATTTTTCTTCTCTGCAAC
>PVIH01010740.1:0-73326 GCA_004025045.1 Sigmodon hispidus
AGGGAGGGGGAGGGCTGCAGGGAGGGGGAGGGCTGCAGGGAACTCTAAAAACACTTTAAAATGCCGCCTTTGTTTTTCTGTGAAGAATCGGGTTTCAGGGCAGAGGTTGAAGGAAAAGAGAAGGACAGAGAAGCTTGAACACTGTATCTTTCTCCAGGACTGGAGTCTTCCGGAACTTGCTATGTAGAGCTGGCCAACTCACAGTGATCCACCTGCCTCTGCCTCCTGACTGCTGGGGTTAAGGGTGTGTGGGACCATGCCTGGCCCACGGGATGGAATTTTTTTTTGTATAACCTGACTGCAGTTTTCTCTCCCTCTTCCCCTCCCACTCCCTCCCCCCACCTCCCTCTGCACACCCCCAGTGCACTCCTCCAGTTTCTGTTCAGATAGGGGTGGGCTTCCCAAGGCTATCAAGGTGCACTAGGACTAAGCACCTCCCCTTAAGGCATTAAGGCTGGGTAAGCGGACCCAGTGTGAGGAACAGGTTCCCAAAGCAGGCGAAGCATTAGGGACAGCCCCTGCTCCCATTGTTAGGACTCCCGCTAGTAAATCGAGCTACACAAGCATAGCGTATGTGTACGGAGCCTAGGTCAGTCCCATGCAGGCTCCCTGGTTGTTGACTCAGTCTCTGTGAGCCCCTATGATCCTGGTTACATGAGTCTGTGTTTTTTCCCCCGTGATGATCTTGACTCCTCTGGCTCCCACAATTCTTCCTCTCTCTCTTCATGAAGCAGGATTCCCCAGCTCCACCTAATGTTTGACTGTGGGTCTCTGCATCTGTTTCCATCAGTTGCTGGATGAAGCCTCCCTGACGATGACTGGGCTAGGACACCAGTCTGTGAATATAGCAGAATATCCTAAGACATCATTACATTGACATTTTTTCTTCTATTGTGTTTAGTTCTATCCTAGGTCTCTGGGCAGTTCTGCCTCTGGGTCCTGGAGCTCTAGGCAATGTCAGGAGTGGGCTCACTTCCATGGCATGGGTCTCAGGCTGGACCAGTTATTAGTTAGCCACTCACAAAATCTCTGTGCCATCCTTACCCCCAGCACATTTCATAGACAGGACAGACTATATAGTTCGAAGGTTTTGTGGCTGATATCCTAATTCCTCCACTGAAAGTCCTGCCTGGTTACAGGAGATGGCCAGTTCAGGCTACATATCTTCTAGTACTAGAAATCTTGGCTGAGGTCATTTTTGTGGATTCCTGGTAGTTTCCCATGGTCCCTTGTACCAGGTTTATACCTGCCACCTCTTCCAGTCCTCTCAGAATTCTACCTCCTTCTACCCCTCAGCCTGACCCCCCATGTTCCCATCCCCACCTGCCCCAGGTCTGTCCATGAGATCTCTTCTTATTCCCTTTTCCAGGGAGATCTAAACATCTCCCCTTGAGCCCTCCATACTAACCTCTCTTGCACTATAGCATGGTTACTCTTTACATACTTCTAATATCTACTTATGAGTGAGTACATACTGTGTTTGTCTTTCTAGGTCTGGGTTATCTCATCCAGGATGATATTTTTCAGTTCTATCCATTTGGCTTCAAGTTTTATGATGTCAATATTTTTAACCGATGAATATTACTCCATTGTGTTAATTTGCAACATTTTCTTTATCATCCATTCTTTAGTTGAGGAAATATGTAGGTTATTGCCAGGGTCTGGTTATTATGAATAAAGCTACTATGAACACAGTTGAGCAAGTGTTCTTGTGGTATAATTGCACATCCTTTAAGTATATGCCCAAGAGTGGTATGGCTATCTTGAGGTAGATCAATTCCCAATTTTCTAGGAAACTACCATGCTGACTTACAAAGTGTCTGTACAAGTTTGCACTCCCACCCACAGTGGAGGAGTATTTCCATTGCTCTACATCCTCTCCAGCATAGGCTGTCTCTTGTGTTTTGTTCTTAGTCATTCTGACGGGTGTAAGATAGAATCTCAGAGTTCTTTTGATTTGTATTTCCCTAATGACTAAAGATGATGAATATTTCTTTAAGTATTTCTCAACCATTTGAGATTCATCTGCTGGGAATACTGTTTATATTTGTACCCCATTTTCTAATTAGGTTATTTGGTTTATTGATGTCTAGTTTCTTGAGTTCTTTATATATTTTGGACATTAACACTTTGTCGGTTGTAACGTTCCCATTCTGTAGGCTGCTATTTTGTCCTATTGACAGTGTCCTTTGCCTTACAGAAGATTTCCAGTTTCATAAGATCCCATTTATTGTCAGTCTTAGTGTCTGTACTACTGATGTTCTATTCAGGAAATTGTCTTCTGTGCCAATTCATTCAACACTATTTCTCAGTCTCTTCTATCAGGTTCAGTGTAGATGGATTTATGGAGGTCTTTTATCCACTTAGACTTGAGTTTTGTGCTGGGTGATAGTCATGGATCTATTTGCTTTATTCTACATGCCACCATCCAGCACCATTTGTTGAAGATGCTTTTTTTCCACTGTATAATTTTGGTTTCTATGTCAAAAATCAGGGGTCAGTAGGTGTGTAAATTTATGTTCAGGTCTTTTATTGTATCACATTGATCCACCTGTCTGTTTTTATGCCAATACTAAGCTGTTTTCTTTACGATAACTCTGTAATAGAACTTGAAATCAGGAGTGGTGATGCCTCCAGAAGTTCTTTTATTGTACAGGATTGTTTTAGCTATCCTAGGTTTTTTTGTTTTTTGTTTTTTCATATGAAGTTGAGTATTGTATTTTCAAGATCTATAAATAATTGTGTTGGAATTTTGATGGGAATTGCATTGTACCTCTAGATTGCTCTTGGTACGATGGTAATTTTTATTATGTTAATCTTGCCAGTCCATGAACATGGGATATCTTTCCATTTTCTGATAATCTTCTCCAACTTCTTTCTTTAAAGATTTGATGTTCTTGTCATATGAGTCTTTCACTTGCTTACTTAGAGTTACCACAAGATATTTTTATAGTATTTGTGGCTAGCTCTTTTGAAGGATGTTGTTTCTCAGTCCAATTTATCATTGTATATAGAAAAGCCATTGGTTTGTTGTTGCTGTTTTGTTATGTTTGTTAATCTTGTATCCAACCACTTCACTGAAAGTGTTTATCAGCCCTGGTAGAATTTTTGGGGGCCACTTATATATACCATCATATCATCTGCAAACAGTGATACTTGGACATCTTCCTTTCTAATTTGTATTCTTGTAATCTCCTTTGACTATTTATTGCTCCAGCTAGAATTAAAAGTACTATATTGAATAGATATAGAGAGAATGGACAACCTTGTTTTGTTCCCGATTTTAGTGGAATTGCTTTTAGTTTCTCTCCATTTAATTTGATGTTGGCTATTGGCTTGCTGCAATTTGCCTTTATTATGTTTAAATATGTTACTTGTATTTCTGATCTCTCCAAGACTTTTGTTATCAAGGAGTATTGGGTTCTATCAAAGGCCTTCTCAGCAGCTAATGAGATAATCATATAGTTTTTTCTCTCTCTTAGTTTGCTTATATGGTAGATGACATTGACAGATTTTCATATGTTGAAGCATCCCCACATCTCTGGAATGAAGCCTATTTTGATCATGGTGAATGATCTTTTTAATATGTTCTTGTATTTGGTTTGCCAGTATTTTATTGAGTATTTTTACATCAGTGTTCATGAGGGAAATTAGTCGTCAATTCTCTTTCTTTGTTAAGTCTTTGTGTGGCTAGCTATCAGGTGTCTGTAGCCTCACAAAAAGAATTTTGCAACATTCCTTCTGTTTCTATTTTGTGGAATAATTTGAGGAGTATTGCTATTAGCTCTTCTTTGAAAATCTGGAAGAATTCTGTGCTAAAGTCATCTGGCCCTGAGCTTTTTTGTTGGGAAACTTTTAATGATTACTTCAATTTTCTTAGAGTCTACAGATCCATTTAAATTGTTTATCTGATCTTATTTAATTTCGGTATGTGGTACCTATCAAGAAATTTGTCCATTTCCTTTAGATTTTTCAATTTTATGGAGTACAGATTTTTAAAGTATGACCATCTGAATGTCCTAGCTATCTGTTGTGATGTTCTCTCCTTTATATTTTTGATTTTGTTAATTTGTATAGTCTCTCTCTACCTTTTAGTTTGTTTATATAAGGGTTTGTCTATCTTGTTGATTTTATCAAAGAACCAACATTTCCATTCATTGATTTTTTTATATTGTTCTCATTTCTATTTTATAGATTTCAGTCCTCAGTTTGATTATTTCCTACCATCTGCTCTTCTTGGGTGCATTTGCTTATTATTGTTTTAGAGCTTTCAGGTATACTGTTAAGTCACCTGCATAAGATTTCTCCAATTCTTTACACAAGTTCTTTGTGTTACAAACTTTGCTCTTGGCACAGCTTTCTTTGTGTCCCTTAAGTTTGGCTGTGTTGTGTACACATTCTCATTAAATTCTGGGGAGATTTTAATTTCCACCTTTATTTCCATCTTTACCCAGCAGTCATTCAGTCTAGAGCTGTTTAGTTGCCATGAGTTTTGTAGCTTCTGTTGTTGTTGAATGCCAGCTTTAATTCATGGTGACCTAATAACATACAGGAGGTTAATTCAATTTTATTTTGTATCTGTTGAGACTTGCTTTGTGACCAAGTATATAGTCAGTTTTGGAGAAGGTTCTATACAATACTGAGAAAAAGATACATTTTTTTTATGTTGGGGTAAAATGCTCTGTAGATAACAGTTAGGTCCCTCTGAGTCATAACATCTGTTAGTTCCATTATTTGTATACTTTTTGTCTGAATGACCTGTCACTTGGTAAGAGTGAGGTGTTGAAGTCTCCCCATTAATGTGTAGGCTTCAATGTGTGACCAAAGCTTTAGTAATGTTTGTTTTACAATGTGGGTGCACTTACATTTGTGGGATAAATATTCAGAATTGAGACATTGTCTTGGTGCATTTTATTTTGATGAGTATGAAATATCTTTCTCCATCTTTTTTGACTAATTTTGGTTTGAAGTCTATTTTCCTAGATATTAGGATATTAGCTTTATTCTTAGGTTCATTTCATTGGAAAATCTTTTTCCAACCCTTCATTCTGAGGTAATATCTATCTTTGATGTTGAAATGTATTTCTTGAATGTAGAAGAAGGATCCTGGTTTTATGTCCATTCTGTTAGCCTGTGCCTTTTTATTGACAAACTGAGTGCAATGATATTGAGAGATATTAATGACAAGTGATTATTAATTTGTGTAATTTTGTGTGTGGTAATGTGGCGGTGGCAGTGGGGTGTGTGTATATGCTTCCCTTCATTGGAGTTTTCTAGTGTGAGATTACCTATTGCCTGTGTTTTCATGGTGGTCTTCTGGTATAAATGACCAAGGATTCTGGTGACTAGCGAGTCTTCAAGTTCAATAGGGTGTATTCGCTGTGGTTTGGAGGCTTTGGGTCCCTAGATCCGACCTGGCCTCTGTTAAAATTGAAGTCTTCTTTCAAAGTTGTGGGTGAAAATACGGAGCCTGAGGACAGGTGAAGTCTATAGTTAGGGGGAAGCCTTTAAGGGACGCTAGTGGGCAGTGGGCAGTACCCTACCGAAGTCACTATGACCATCTTGGCCTCTGGTAAAGCTGTCAGGTGGGCTGGAGTATCGAGCCCAGGGGGCAGGTAAAGTCTAGAGTTGGGGGCAGGCTTTAAGGTGTGTTAGCAGGTATGAGCAGTGTCTTACCTTGGGGTTCCTAGGGTTCCTAAATCTTGTTTGGGAGTTCAGCTTGGAATTTTTAATGAGAATAATTTATTTCAGTGCTAGTGATGCTGACAACTTGAACCCTAATAGTGACTCCAGCTTCTGAAGTATCCTGCCTTAACTTCATTCTGTTCACAGCCCTGCTGTGTGTCAATTCTCATGCCTTGAATAGGTAGCTTTATATCTTCTGTTGTCACATCGTTATGCTTCTCCCAAAAGTATCCCAAGAATTTGTAGACTTTCTTCTGTTACCTAGAAATCCTTGGGGACATTCACAGTATTTCATATCAATAAAGCTGTGATTTAAATCAGAAACAAGTTTAAGAGACAATTTAGTAATGTTTGAGGACATTTTGTTTGCCACAGTTTGGGTTGGGTTGCTATGGGTACCTGTTGGCTTTAGCCTATAGGCATGATGAGCATCTAATTTCTGTCTGTCTTCCTTCTTCCTCTCTCTTTCCCTCAAGCAAGGCAGCTCTGATGTGGGAGGTTTTACATGCTGACCTTTCTCATAGATGTTAAATCAAGAGTCCCATAGCTTACGATAATGTGGCACACTCTGTACTGGATTACTTCCAATGCCTTTTATGTTCTGCATGTAATTGAGTCTAGGTGTTCCATTCCAGAGTTGGCAAAAGTATGAAACTATTGATACTTGGCTTCAACTTTATAACTGATTTTATATCTCTAATTATGCACACCGAAAAGAAAACCTTTTTCATATTAGTTTCCTGCCTTTTTCCTCCAGTGATTCTGCTTCTGTTAGGAGAAAACAGGCTGTATTATTCAATGTTTTTGAGGTTTTCTCACTATTTGCTTAAATTCACTAGCTACTGTGCATTAAATAGCAAATAACCAACCCTAATTAGCATATTGGTGCATTGCATCTACATTTACTGTTCCTTTTCCTATAGATTTGCCTTGAAGCCAGGAATGAAAGGGTCCATTAGATCCTAGTAGTACAAAAAAACACTTTTGTGTAAAAGGAATGGGTGGTTTAACTGGGTCCATCCTTTTCTCTATGGTACCAGGGTTAGTTGTATAGACTTTTCACAGCACTGATTTTGTGGCTTTATGCATCCTTGGATATGCATTTTAAGAAAGATGATTGGGCTTAGAAGGCAGGAAGCTCACACCTGGGAATATGTTTAAATTCTTGCTCTATATCTTGATTCTCTATAGACATAGTACTTGTTTTTATGCATGGTAGTTTTATGTCTAAAAATACTCTTGCATCAAATGTGTTTTAACAATTTCTTGCTAAGTGTATAAGGTAAAAGATGAGGATTCCATTTCACTTAAAGTATACAGAGAATTAAAATTAAGCAAAAATATGTTGGAGGGAATATATGCTCCTAACCTCAATGTGGGACAATGCTCTTGTACACTGTAAAGATTTGTTACTAGTATTAGTTTAATAAAATTCTGATTGGCCAGTATTCAGGCAGGAAGTAGAGGCAAAGTGACTGGACTAGGAGAACTCTGGGAAGAGAAAAGGCAGAGAGCAGATGCCAGCCAGACACAGAAGAAGTAGAATGAGAATGACAGACTGAGCAAAGGTACCAAGCCACGTGACTAAATATAGATAAGAATTATGAGCTGATTTTAGTGTAAGAGCTAGCTAATAATAAGCCTGAGCTATGGCCTGAGCAGTTACTATAATATTCAGCATCCAAGTCAATTACTTAAGTGGCTGTTTGGTATTTGAGAGTTTCTGGTGGGACAGAAACTTCCAACTATACCTCAAAACATCGAAAAGTAAGTGAAATAGATAAAATTTTACCTCCAGTGATATTTAGTGACTAATCCATTTGGCTCTCATTCCTGTTTATGGGAACTGTCACTGTGCTATAAATCACTGGCTTTTCCATTGAATGTGTGATGTTCTTGTCTGAGTTTTTAATTATGAACCTTGGACACACTAAAATATAAGTTATCTTTTCCAGTAAATGTTGACAATTAGGCCCACACTTACACCCTTGTTCTAACTTCATTCTGTTGCTGTATTACAACACTCTAACCAAAAACAACTTGGGAAAGAAAAAGGCTGATTTCATCCTGTACTTCCAGGTCACAGTCAGGTCATTGAGGGATGTCAGGTCAGGAACTCAAAGCAGGAAGCTGATGGTAGGACTGTTTGCTACCCTGACCAAATAACCAAAAGCATACAGTAGAAATCATAGAGGATGATGCTTTCAAACTGGCTCTCTGGCTCACAAATTAGCATGTGCTGAGATATCTTTATTAGCCTTGGACTACTTACCTGCAGAATGGTGCCCTTCACAGTGGGCTGAGCCCTCTACATCAATTGATAATACACCACAAACATGTCCCCAAGGCAATTTGATCTAGCAATACCTTAGTTAAGGTTGTTTTCTCTCATATGAGTCTAGGCTATGACAAGTTGACAATTAGGCCTAACCAAGATAATCCCTGTCAAATCTTTCCGATAAAATTTTATTTTACAATTATACCAATTTGTAAATACAATCATACCATGGGAATTTTTATTTCTCTTTTTCAGCAAAGTCTTCAAACTTGTATAATAGTTGAGTCTACTGTAAAAAACTCAAGACCAGCATTTTTCACATTCATGCAGGATTGAAATTCTGCCTACAGTTCAAGTATCTGTATATATTAACTATTTAAGATATGTGTTACTATTTTGAAAAATTGTGTCATATTTGGCTTTGAGTTCACTGGTTGACTGTGTATTTTGAACTTAAGTGCAACAGGAAAAGTTTTTCTATTTCCTAGAAGTAATTCAGCAATTATATGAATAAGACTGATTGAAAATTAAATACAAAAATATGAGGAAATTTCAAAAAAATGAAATAGAATAACATGTCTGCATCCATAGTTGATTAAATTATTATCTGTAAATACATTTAGAATTAATGATGATGCCCTAATAGTTAAGGAACCATGCAATTTCAAGTCAGAAAATCAGTTTCCAAGCATTAAGGCTTAAAATATTCCCAACCATTTTTAATCAAGTATTACTTTTGTTAACTTTTGAACTCAAGCCCATTTTTAAATCATGTAGTACATGTCTTTCAAATTCATTTTCACTTTATCCATCAAGACATGACTTGAGAACCTCCTCTCATCTATGATGTTAAGAAGCACCAGACACATAGCATCAGAATGTAACCATACTGAAGCAAAGAGAATTCTTTCTACATTTGATCATAGTCCTCTGTTCATTCAAGACACAGTAAAATAATAAGAACTTGACATGGAGTCAGCTGGTCATGAGCAAGGTTTTCATAGGGAGAGGTCATTTATTAATAGGTGAGGTTGCCTTAGGATACCTGCAGTAACATATGAAGGGCATTAAATACAATAACCAAGTTTAAATGTCGAAAATTTCACTACCCACTTCTAATGCACCCACTATTTCCGCTTCTGTAGAAGCCTAAGTCACTCCTATTAACAATGCAACTTTTGTCTCCTGCAGACAGAGCGGCTGGGGCTTTCCAGACAAGTGATGGTGATTCTTGGCTCCTGTTGAATAACTGAGCTTTATTAGTTATTCACAAGAGTTGAGAAGAAGCACAGGGTGAGGCAGCTGAATGGGTGGGGACACAGGCTCCATAACCATGCTAGAGGTTCACCCCGTACCCCAGCATCCTTTTCTACTGTTAGAAAGACAGAGATTGAGGTGCAAACTCAGAAGGTCATCCCCGCAGGACACTCATACAAACTTTTATCAGCTAACTCTTCAAAATGGGAGCTGCTCGCTTGCATGCTCTTGAGGATTTTCATACACAATTGTTATATATAATTTTTACCATTATTTGTGTGGGGGTGCTTTGCCTACATGGATATCTGTATACCACATGTGTACTCTGAGAGAAGGTATTGAAACAGAGTTGTGAGCCACCATGTGGTTGCTGGGTACTAAGCCTGAGTCCTTTGGAAGAGCAGCCAGTGAACTTAACTGCTAAGAAACCTCTCCAGCCCTACTACAGTCAGTCTCTAAGTATTTTGCATTTCTGGAGCTAGTATTACTTGAAAACATTTTATGCATAACATAAATTTAACTGATCACTTAACTCTTAAGACATCAAGTCCACAGTATGTTAGCCCAATTCTCATCCACATCCTGATTGGGGGAAAAAAAATCCTACTGAAGGTATTTTTATAATTATAAAAATATAATGCTCACTAAAGAATTGAAAAATCATTTAAAAGGCTTTAAAAATCACTTTAATCTTACCAGTTAACCAGTGTTAGAAAATTTACTTATTTCTTCCCAGAATTTTTTTTTACTTTTTAATGTTTTAGTTATTCTTAGGCAATTCCATACATAAACATGATGTATTTAGATTATGCACATCCACACCCCCCTCTCCAACTTCTCCCAGACTCCTCCACCCCTTTCCTCATCCCCTTCCATTCATCCAAGCAAGAGATATCAACAAAGCGTTTGCTAGAGTGAAACAGTATTCACTAAGTCAGTGAATACTGCTTCTGGATGATTCCATCTGTGGTTCATGAGGAGAGTTTCAAAGAGTTTTGCTGAAGCCTTCCAGTGATCACTGGAGCAGCGGGCTGCTCCTGAGGAAAGCTGGGTCCTGACCGCATGCTGTCAGTCCAGGCTGCCACATTTAGCTCACTCACAAATCTCTCTAGGTATGTAATTGAATTGGAGCATGGGGCGGGGGCGGCCGGGGAGGTTCTGACACTAACTAAATATTCAGGTATCCATAACATATGCAGAAAGAAGAGAATAATGCCAACAGTAACCAGCAGTTTAGTTTACAATATTCATATTGCCTTTAGGCTGTCCCAAAGCACATCTCCTCTCCTTTTTACCCCAGTGCCCCATGGAAATACTTGTTAATATTTGCATTGACTCGGTATCACTGATGGGAGCCTTTCAAATAAGGAAGAGGTAGAAACCTGGAAGACCAAGAGTGACAAGAAGGTTTCTAAGGCGATAGATAACCTGTGTGGCTGGCTCTCAGTCCACAGAGGGAATGGGAAGGTAGAGGGAGGCTGGTAGCTGGGATGCCCTGTGGACTATGCGCAGCACAGACACTGTGTTGGGGAGTGATGTGCTTGGTAGTGACCTTGCAAACTTCAAGGGTCGCTGTGCTCTTCACCAGCTGAACTTCACTAACCGATCCTGAAACGCAAGTCTCCTTTTCTCAGCAGCAGGTTTCCAGCATTGATGAGAGAAAAGGAAAGTATGCAAAGTTGGCTGACTGCTCTGCAGAGCCTCTCTACCTTTTGTCCCGTTTTCCTCTTTTATCTCAAAGCAGTCACTGGTGACATACAGCCCTGTGCTCACAATTCAGAGGGAAAACATCCCAGCTTCCAGGTTCTTACAGCCACAGGGCATGCTTGTCTTCTCTCTGATTTGACTTCCTCACTCACAGTGAATCTTCAGTATTCTCTCCCTCTTTGATGCTCTCCTCACCTCATTGTATTCGGGCTTCTTTGTCATGGGGGAATTGTCATCATTCTTTACACAGTGGCTCTGCTCCCCTGGGAATGGCAAGAAGAAAACACAGCCCAGTACTTTATCACTCATAGACTTTTCTACAGCCCCCTGACTTTGAGGGCGATAGTATTATTGGAAACTTTGAGCAAATGCCCAGGCTCCCGACAGGCTAGATCCAGTTACTGTACCAATATTCCAACTAAAGGGAAGGGTAGTGAGGAGGGAAGAGAGGAATGGGTAGGAGCAGTGTGACTCCATTGGGAAGTACAGATTAAAGGTGGTATTGGGCTCACTGACACAGCTTTAGACTGAGAGGCAGGGGACAAGGACCGTGCATAAACAAGCAGTCTCTGGCATTGCTGATTGAGCTTCTGCTTCCCAAGATGGTTGGAAATGGCCCTTACTGCTTGAATGGAGCAGTCTGGTTCCCACAAGATAACACTACCAGTCAGGATGTGACCTTGTCACCATTGTTTGGGGTGCCCTAAGTAGCATTTGGGGTATGTAAGACAATTTCAGTCTCTTGTAATAAAGATGTCTACTAATCTGACCTGTTATCTGTGATATCCAAGGAAGCTGCAGATTTGGATGCCATGGAGGCGAAGTGTCTTAAAAAAAAAAAAAAAAAGACACTGTAAGCAGTGACATTTGAGATACTAAAGACTATAAGTACAAAATGAAAGCAGAGATGTTAGGCTTTTATACTGCCTTTAGTTCTTTTGTGGACTGCAGTGCCTATTATAATAACATTAATGAAGGTGACAGGGTAAGGAAACTGCTTAGTGATTTAGCAAGGTGTGTGTGTGTACGTAAGTGCAGGTGTCCATGGAAGCCAGAGGCATCAGATGCCCCAGAGCTGGAGTGACAGACAGTTGGTGCTGGGAACCAAATGTAGATCCAGTAGAAGAATGGCACGTGCCCTTATAGCTATGGAGCATCTCTCCAGCTGTCTGATTTCAGTTTTGACAAAACACATCAAACCAGATCAAACTCAGCAGCCCTTGTTCCCCAGATGGACCAGGGAAGGCAGACAATGAAAGAAAATGTGCCTCTCCTGAATGGAAAGCGTGTGCCAACACTCAGCCACAGATGTTCCTGTTCGTGATGGCACTTCAGGCTCCAGCCAGTGGGATTTTATCAGTGCAGAACATAAAGGACCAGCACACCCTGGGTCCTCTTTTAGGACATCTGTAGCCAGTCTCTGCTATTAATCTTTAGATTTATACTACATGATACTTAAATTGGGGGAAAAAAAACAACTCATCATGTCAGGGAGAGATGAAATAGTGGGCATTTACCATGTGAGACCTGCAGAAAAGCTCCGACAGCCTCACTCAGAATAAGGGCCTCCGGTTCACACAAATAAAACCTTAAGACAGAAATAAATTAGTTTACATTGCTGACTTCTCAAAAACTTAAAAATAGAATCACCATGTGACCCCATTATGTCACTCCTGGGTTTCTGCTCAAAGGACTTGATATCAAACCATGGAGACCCCTACACATGCATATTCATTGCTGCTCTGTTCAGTCAGGAGGGAGTGCAACCAGACCAGATGTCCATCAACAGATGAACGCCGAGTGAAAATGTAGCACATCTGTGTACATAATTGAATTTTATTTAGACATACAGAGGAAAATGCAATCATGAAATATGCAGGAAAATGTGTAGAACTGGGAAGAATTTTATTGTGAGATAACTAGGACTAGAAAGTAAAAAAAAAATGCTCTCTCTCTCTCTCTCTCTCTCTCTCTCTCTCTCTCTCTCTCCTCTGTGGATCCTAGATAATGTTTTATGTATGTAAGCAAGAGAAGGAGGTCAGTGCAGTCCAGGCTATGATACCTGAAAGGAGACCACCATGAGGGTGATGGGCATCTGAGAGGCCGAAGTGAGGAAAAGAAAGTTAGAGTGTAGAAAGGTAACAAGGGATTTCGGGAGCCTGAGGGGGGAATAATAGGAAAGAGAATCAACAAGATCAAATTTTATTTGAAAATTCTACCATGAGACAAAATGCTGTGTATGCTAGTTAAAAATAAAATTTATTTTATCCAGGCGGTGGTGGTACAGGACCCCAGTAGTCAGGAGGCAGAAGCTGTGGATCTCTGTGCATTTGAGACCAGCCTGGTCTATAGAGCCAGCTAAAGGACAGCCAGGGCTACACAAAGAAACCCTATCTTGAAAAACAAAAACAAACAAAAAGATTTAATTTAAAAAAGGAAATAAAACTAAGTCTATCAACTTTTGTTGCCTTCCTTAGTACCATTCTGTTCTTAGCATACAGCATAGACTTACGATTGCCTGGATCTGTCTGGTTTCAGCAGCTTTTTGCAACTGTGACATCTTTTGCCTGGAGGCTAGGACACAGCCTACCCAGTCACCAGAGATAGTTTTCAGTGCTCTATTCTGCAAGATGCCAAAAGACTTTAGCAGTCATGAGGCCTTACTTGCCTTGGAGTCCTCCAGCAGAGACATGGGTTATATGAATTTAAAAAGAAAGGGTGAGAATGAAGGAAGAGAAGGAGAGAGAGAGAGAGAGAGAGAGAGAGAGAGAGAGAGAGAGAGAAGCCACTAGATCTGAGGTAGTCATTAAGAGCAGCATGACTGGCACCCAGTCCCTTTCTCCCCTCACATGATCCTCACATGCAGGGTCCATCTCAGGCCAGATCTAGATCACCTTGCACCCATGTGGTATATGTTTATTAGTAGCAAAAACAGTTAATTTCAGTTTATGGTACATGGTAAATAGTAATTGAATAAAATAATAAATGAAACAACTTTTTTTCCTTTTTTGTGTTTTGAGATAGAGTTTCTTTGTGTAGTTCTGGCTGTTCTGGAAATAGATCAGGCTGACCTTGAACTCAGGGAGAACCCCCTACCTCTGCTTCCCAGAGTGCTGACATTAAAGGTGTATGCCACCACAGCCTGGCTGGAATAACTTTTTGTTTAATTCCAAAAATAAGTTTTTAGTGTAGCTGTCACTGTCCTAGTTTTATTTGATAAAACAGACTCGGAAAATCAATCCACCTGCCCCAAGGTCTTGTAGCCAGGCGGTGGCACAGTCTGGACTCTTGCTCCCACACTTTTTCTCAGACATGTACTCTCATCCCCTGCCACAATGTGGTGTCCAGGCAGTTGATCCTCAAGAGCCCTTAGTTCTAACACCTCTGCCTTCAGTGATGACATGTGTATTCTCACCCCAGCCCCAATGCCTGTGACCAGGATGTGGTCCTCTGCTTCAGTCATCAAAGCTAACTCCTCTGCTGTCAATGATTCCCAGGACTCCATTTCATGCTAAACCTTGTATTGTTCATTTTTTTTATATCTATATACTTCAAAATGCACACTTTTATGCTATGACCTTTTGTTTTGAGAACAGGGGTTCTAAATATGGTATCCAAAAATCACAGAACATTTCCATAATTGACTGCACAGGGTTAGTGCCAGCCAGTGAACATCGGTTAGCATCATTGACTTGAACAAAATGCCTCCTGGCTTTCTCATGACAGCCACATAATTATTAAGTCAACACAGAAGTAGTGAATGTCTTAGAAAATCCAGATTCATTAGGTCTAAAAGGGGAGCCCTACCAAGAGCTTCAGAGCTTGATGCACACTTTGTGGAGGAGCGACAGTTCTACAGACATTGTCGGTCCCTTGGCCAAGACAGCCTTGTGCAGCAGCTGGGACACAAGACCTTAATTTAGAATGTCCGGCTGGAGATGGAGGCAAATGAGCCATATCTAGACTATCTTCCTCTTGTCTTGTCCTCTAGGAGGAGAGGAAACAATGTCAAGAAACTCATTTTGGTGGAATTTAATCATAAAATTTTCTAAAATCTTCTCTTCCTCAAATCTGGTTGCTGTTATGTATTATGTGAAATTGTAAAGTAATTGGTAGCACGTGGGGTGGTGCCTGCAGGAGTCACGATGTGGGCCATTGCCTGCAGGGGATCCCAACTAGCCAGCCTCATTTGCCTCTGCACAACTTTTGATAAGTCTCTGCTTGGTAGAGCCAAATATTTATTTATAACATATGGCCTCCCACTGACTCAGTGTAACCACAGAGTGACTCTGTGTCATTGCCAGAAATCAACTATATTAGCGTTATGTGGAGAAAAGGCATGTATTTGATTTAAAGTTCATATAAATTCCAGAAGTACTTTCATGTCTACAAACTCTGAGAGTTTCCTATGAAAATATCCTAAATTTATCTCTGATTTTGTTTGATGTTGACTTTTCTCTTGCATCTTTATGCTTGGAAATCCAACTTGTATTTGGCAAACATGAGGAGGGTATGTTGGGGCAATATTGCATTCTTTCAAATGCTCTGCCCTGAGGGGTTTTATGATTGGGCTAGGACTACACCAGGTTCTCCACTATGGTGGGCACAGCTGGGGTTAGGAGATGCCTGTGTGCATTTCTCTAGTGGATCATCAAAGCAACTGTAATATAGTCATTCAGTAACAAGTTCCATTAGAAATACACTTTATAACTTGTAGTTTGATTAATCATATTTGAGAGATTATTAGCAATGTTCCTGAAATTAGTCTACATATGTTAATAATGTTGCCACAATTACCCTTTTCTGAGAGGGCCAGTGATTAAGTCATCATCTCATCAGAAAGGTCCTGGTTGGAGGGTCACTTGCCTAAGACTGTTCTTAATCTAGAAACCAGGAAAGGGACAGCAGGTTTCACTTTTCAAACACATCTCCTTCTCACTGAGCCTCATATTCAAAACATGGACATTACAAGAATAAGAATATCACTATTTGAAAATATATGAGTACTCCTCAGCATCAAATTAACATATGGTCTAGAAATCCCATAACTCCATATGTGTGTATATAAAAATAAGTGTATATACATATGTATACTCTAGAATAACTTATAGAGTGTCCTAGACAAGAGTGGCTATAAGTGCCATGTGCTATAGAGAATTTCTTTTTTGAAGATGTTATCCAAAGTAAGATAAATATTTTATTTTTTTCATATATATATGAATGTATGTCCAAAATACTAAAAATAAAATCAAATAACAAGTGCTTATATGTGTTCATAGAAGTACTGCTGTTCATCACAACCAACAGGTAGAAACAACCAGATTCCCATCAATATAAAAATGGATATCAAAATATGTATATCTACATAATGTAGTGCATCCACACAATGGAAAGTTATTTACCATTAAAAAAGAAAGAAAATGTTGATCTGTGGCTAACACATGGGTGACTCTGAAAACATGTTAAATGAAACAGCAATACTCAAAAGGCCAGTTAGTATAAGTTTTATTTATGTAAAATATTCAGAATAGGCAAATCTATAAAGAAAATTTCAGATTTGTGGTTGCCAAGATCTAGGGGACGTTTTGAGAATGGGTAATAATTATTTAATGCATATAAAGTTTCCATTTGGAATAATGAGAAACTTCTGGAACATCATCAGTCATAATTGCACATAATAAACATGTCTAATATCACTCAATTTTGTACTTTTAAATAGCTAAAATAACAGTTTTGTTATTATATTTTTGCCATAAAAATACCTATTTATATGACCACGCATTCTGCAACAAACTCCATTCTTACTAAGCAGCAAATACTGCACAAATAAACCCTCTAGAATAACTTAGAGTGGTCTAGTTAACCTTTCTACACTAAGAATTGAAGTAGGCTCTTTGTGCTAGGAGGTACGATTCCTTTTTTTGAAGGTGTTATTCAGCGTAATTAAATGAATATTCTATTATTAAAATATATAAACCCATTAATGGTGGGTTTCATTATGACAAACTTTTGATTGAAAATAGATCAAAAACCTTATTGTGCAAATAGAAACTTTGACTGTAATTCTGGAGGGAAACACCTGAAGATATATACACATAGAAGCTCAATAGATGCCACAATAATTAAGAGCACTGACTGTTCTTTCAGAGGACCCAGGTTTGATTCTCAGGACCAATATGGTGGCCCACAGTCACTCATAACTCAAGTTCCAGGGAAACACAACACCCTTCTTTGACACCTATAAGGCATCAGGCATGTACATGGTACACATGCTTACATGCATGCAAAATATTCATAGATACCAAACTTTAACCTAAAAAGTTTTTAAAGATATATAGGCATAGACAAAAATCTTTCTGAAGAAGATTAAAGCAGCCCAGGAAATAATAGCAACCACTGACAAATAGCGTTGCATTAGTTAAAAGCCTTCTGTACATGTAAATGAAATAATTAGCAGAGGAAATACACAGCTTACAGAAAGGGCTAGAATCTTTGCCCGCCATCCATCTATCTAGAGATTCGTTATGCCCCGTAGACTCACACTGCTTTAAAAGCTCATTCCTTGCCTGGTAGCATTGTTTCAGAGGGCTGTGGGACCTTCAGGAGATGAGGTTTAGTGGACAGAGCTGAGTCACAAAATATTTGAGAAAAGCAACTTAAAAAAGCTGGGGAGATTGCGGGGGAGTGGGGGAGCTTCCACCTGGGGTCACACTGGGCTGGTACAGTCCTTCATGGAATGGCGATGCAACAGCAGGAGCTGAGAGTATCCACAGACACGAAGCAAAGAGACCAGTGTTGGAGGTCACGTCACTTCCTTCTTTGTAGTCAGTGTAGGAATGATGCTGTCCACAGTTAGGGTGGGTCTTCCCACCTCCGTTAACCTAATCCAGAGACTCCCTCACAGACATGACAACGGTGGGTTTTGTTTTCTCATCGTGAGTCAAATCCCCTCGAGCTGACAATCACAATCACAAGGACCTTTAAACTGTACTCCGCCGCTGCTTCCCTGCTTGGCGTGGTGCAGATGACCTACCTGTGCTTCCACTGCTGCAGACTGACCAGCTCCGCCACACTTCCTCCTCCGCCATGACGAACTGAATGCCTTTGACCCTGTGGATGGAAATAAGTCTTTTTCCCTTAAATTGTTTCTGTCAAGTGCTGTGGATACAGCAATGCAAAGGTAACAAATATAGAAAACTGATTGCAAACGCGCAGTCATTACAGTGTCTGGACCTTACCCTGTAGTTCTTAGGGCTTTGAAATGGATTTGAAGATGTAAGTTAGAAAAGGATGGAGATACAGGCTAGGTAAGTTCTAGAACATCTTTTAGCAGAATTTAACGGGTGACTCTGGTGCAAGTTTTAAAAAAACAGAATGTCAAAAGAAATGTGGACAGTAATACTATCTTTATGATGATTCAAATCGGAGCAAGGCTCTATTGGGAATTAGACCAAAGATCATTCTTGTTAATTTTGAGAAACACTAAATTCAAAAGTAATGGACTAATTAACTTGGTGGAGGAAATCTCAAGACCCAGCATTCTGGTTGATGCATGGTTATTGCCGGCTACTGTTAGACTAATTTACAAAGAAAATAATGAGTAAAAATGTATTTAAAATGCATTTGTCAAGAAAAGAAACATAACTGAGCTTATAGGCATGAGCAGAGAGGCTGTAAGTCAAGAAATCAATGTGACTGAACAGACATCAAGCAATTTGCAAGTGCACAGATAAAAATGTATCTTTAGAAAAGTTTCAGGAATTGGTAAGACACCCTACTCATTGAAAGCACCAGAGTCTAAAACTGAAAATGTATCTAAAGTCTTTTGACAGCAGAGTACTCATTTGGCCACCTATCCAGTGTTCTCCCAGGATCAGCCCCAGCCACCTCAGCACTCAGAAGCCACTAGAGCCCTGAACCAAGGGTATCTACCTCCTGCTTGAACTGGGAGCCAAGCTTGGCATGCATCATCCCATGAAGAGTATGGGAGTTACAGGGGCATGATGTTTATAGGTTAGGATTAGGACCGGGTGAGGGTTAGAGATAGATGAATCTCAAAAAACCAAGGTTTTTGAGAAAAGCCTGAAAGGTCAGATAATACATAGTACTGTTGGTTTCCCACAAGAGATATAGTCAAAATAGAGCCTAAATTGAAACAATTTCTTTTATTCAAATTCAAAATATAAGTACCTCTATTTCCTTTATTACTTGCTAATTACCAATAAACACACTTGTGCCACAAAATTACAGATTTTCCCTCTTACTATAAACTCACTATGGTATGTAAGGTCATTCTCCATGACCAAAGGTACTCTGTGCCAGTAAACAGTTGTCTTCCATTGGAACAGAATGGTAGCCAGTTTTTCAAATATACCATACTCTCCATGTCTTCTGGTTCTGGTGAAAGCTACATGAGTTTGCTGAAGTTGTGAAGTAGGGTCTTGGCTTTCTGATATGCAAGGAGCATAAAAAAAATTTTTTTAAGTGTGGTCCAGAGACAATGGGTGGGAGGGACCAAGCTGGAACAGAACAGCAGCCTCATCCAAGAATTGCCATATTATTTCACCACTTTTAGGTAAGTGACTCTCTTATATTAGAATTCTAATACATGTTGTCCAACTATAGAAACATCAGTTAAGCACACTGTGACCTGTGAGAATGTTACACACACACACACACACACACACACACACACACACACACACACACACTTACTGAAAGCCTGAATAACTGTAAGAAATGGCCCTGAGGAACACTTCTTCATTACTGGTTGGAGTGCAGTCTGGTACAGCCACTTTGGAAATCAGTATAGCAGTTTCTCAGAAAACATGGAATTAATCTACCTCAAGACCTCACTATACCAGTCTTAGTATCATACCACAAGGGCACTTGTGCAACTATGTTCATAGCATCAATATTCATAATAGCTACAACCTGGAAACAACCTACATGCTCCTCAACCAAAGGATGTAAAAAAATGTGGTACCATTTACACAATGGAGTGTTACTCAGCTATGAAAAATAAGGATGTCACGAGATTTTCAGGCAAATGGATGGAACTAGAAAAGAAAAAAAGAATCATCCTGAGTGAGGTAACCCAGACACAGAAAGACAAACATGGTTTGTACTCCCTCATAAGTGGATATTAGCTGTAAAGGATAACTATGCTACAATCCACAGACCCAAAGAGACTAGGTAACAAGGAGGACCCAAAGAAGGATGAATGGATTTCCTTGGGAAGGAGAAATAAAAGAGATTTTCTGAATAAACTGGGGGCAGGGCAGGGTATGGGGGGAAGAGATGGGGGATAGGAAAGTGAGGGATCATGTTGGGCAGGTTGACGGTACAGGAATAGTATTCCTTCATCTCTATTTAGAAAAGTGCAGGCCTTCCATGGGTGTCAACAAAGCATGGTACTTTTAAGTTGAGGCAAGACCAAGCTCCTCCCCTTACATTAAGACCAGGCAAGGCAATCTAGCATGGTTCCCTAAAGCCATCTCAAGCACCAGAGACAGGTCCTCATCCCAACTGCTAGGAGCCCCACAAACAGACCAAGCTACACAATTGTCACAAACATGCAGAGGGCCTAAGATGATGGTCTCATGCAGGCTCCCTAGCTGTTGGTCCAGAATTTGTGAACAAGAGCTCAGATCAGCTGTCTCTGTGGTTCCCTGTCATGACCTTGGAAACACCCTCCCTTCCCCCCTCCTAGGAGCATGTAGGTTGTTTCCAGGTTGTAGCTATTATGAATATTGATGCTATGAACATAGTTTCACAAGTGCCCCTGTGGTATGATACTAAGACTGGTATAGTGAGGTCTTGAGGTGGTGGAGAGGGCAGGGTGGGTAGAGGAGGAGGGAATGAGAGAAGAGAAGGGAGAAGAAATTGGGGTCGGGATGTAAAATAAATGAAATTTTTAATTAAATAAATAAATAAAAATTTTCAGTGGTCCTGAGAAGAGGCCCAGACTCACACATAAAAGGATGGAGTTGGCTCATCAGCAGAAGTCCTTAGACTTTAGCTCTTGGCGACAAAGGAGAAAGTTATTTATGACAGAGCCCTTTAAGGGAGACACAGGGAAGTCCATACATAGGCTAGACAGGTCTCCAAACGGGGAGGCACTAGCAGCATCTAAGCAAGATTCAGAGCGGCCTCCTGGTCCAGTGTAGAGCTGAGTGGGTACCACCAAAAGGTCAGAGTGAGGACTCACAGCTTTGAATGCTCTTTTTGTGCCAGCCTGGACTTCTCCAGGCCACTGGCACTGGTGACCACAGTGATCCTGTCTGGCGACCAGCTTTGTCTCCCTCAGTTCTGGATGGGGTTAAAGTTAAACTTCCACCCTTGATAGGTGGCCAGGGTCTGCACATGCAAGAGCAGGGTCCAGGCCTCATATAACTGGAGCATACGAGCATTTGGGGGATCCTCCATCAGTGCTCATGGAATTTTAGCAGTTTAACCAAGAGCTTGCCTTTTAGCATCCAAATCCTAGGAAAGATTATCATGTAATCATCTCCTTTCTGCCACTTCCGTCAGTCAAGGGGTTCATCCCAGGACTCAGTAAAGTAGACCCCTAAATGGTGTTCACACACATGATATGAGATACTGAATTGTTGCTTACAGTTGTATATTCCCGTGAATGGGGAAGGCCCTCCCTTCTGAGGTTTGCTGCTCTAACAGGTTATGTTTGAACAAGATACTACCATATTATAGCAATGGCTTTTAAACGATGTGGAGAGGAATCATGTGTGTGTGTGCAGGTGAACATATAGAGACGAAAAGATACCCTCAAATGTCATTCCACAGTCACCTTTTTTTCAGAACCAAAAGTGTCTTTTGATCAGAAAAATTGAAAGGCAACAGTCTTTGCATGATTCTCCTTAAAATGTTTTTCTAAATGCAAAGACTTGGTCTTTTTCAAGGTGTATTTCAAGCATTCCCCCATCTCTTGCTCTCCAGTTGGAATGCCTTACTCATTTCTCTCAGCAGCTATAGCTCCATGTCTGTCATTTCATGAGCTTAAAGCAAGCACAGACCATTATTTACAAATGGGTCTCATTTGGAAATAAGTGTCTTTTTTTTTAATTTTGATTCTTAATTGTCATTTTTCCCAAGAGAGAAACAGAATAGGAGGAGAAGCTTCTTCTTTCTCCACAGGTTTGGATGTTCATTTGGATATAAGTGTCTTACTACCACAGCAGCATCATGGCTTCTAATTATTCTCAGCATCATGTACAATATTAATCATTTATTCATTCAACCACTATTTCATGTCTGCCATTTAATGTTCTGTAATTCATCGGAGGGGAAAATCACAGAGGAAAAAAAGTAACAACCAAAATTTTGGTTGAAAAAAATTCCATGCTTCAAAAGCTCTGAAGAAATAAATAAAGAATAACAGACTCTTGCTATGTAGCCCAGGCTGGGTTTGAACTGATGATTCCTACCTCCTCACCCTCCCATGTGCTGAATTCTCAGGTGTGCATCATCATGGCAAGTTCAACATATATCAGTTTAAATTTAGTTTTTTTAACCATCATTTTCTAAATTGTCATACATTAGTCATTTTTCAATCGTTATAACAAAATTCTTGAGATAACCAACTTCAGTGCACTGGTTTCAGTGGTTATTAATTCTGTCACCCTTGTTAATCTCTCATCAACTTTTCAAAAACTCCAAAGGCTGGAAAAATGGCTCAGTAGTTAAGAGAACTGGCTGGTTTTCCAAAGGACCTGAGTTCAGTTCCCAGCACCACATGATGGCTCACAACTATCTGTGATCCCAGTCCCAGGGAAGCTGGTGCCCTCTTCTGGTCTCAAATGGCACACAAATGGTGCATAGAAATACATATAGGCAAAACACTCACACACATAAAATAAATACCTTCTTCTAAAAAGAAACTCTAATCCATTTCTACTTTTATAAATAGAACATGATGACAATTTTTAAAACATTTTATTTTAAAAGTCAGATTAATTTTGAAACAATAAATTTCTGGTGATTTATCAATACGACTCTACAAATTTAAATATTCTTCTGTTATGTAGAGCTGAACATATCTCAACATGGTTTCATCCCTACTTGGTTCAAATCCTGGCTCAAACTAATATAGGTTTTTAAAAGGTGAACATTTTGTTCTGGATCCCTGAACATCATTCATCTGTCTAAACAAAATTTATCTATTAATAAATCATATACAAGGCTAGAAAGTGAGCAAGGTAGTCTCGGCAGTTTGATAGACTAACTTTCTAATTAATTGAGTCCTCACTTTTAAAGGAAAAAGGGTGACATCTTCATTAGTCAGCCTGTCATTGCTGTGACAAATGCCAGTAGAAATTAACTAAAGGAAAAGGTTTTCTAGCTCATGGTTTCCAAGGTTCAGTTGATAGTAACAGGCCTTCTGTGGCTTATATCTGAGGTAATATCATGGTGGTGGAATGTATGAAAGAGCAAGATGCACCTGGAGGCAGCTGGATGAAGGAGAGAAGAGAGACTGGGTCATATATACACTTCCAGGACACACACTTAGCATATCCTATTACTCACAAATAGATTTCACCTCTTAGTTCCTATCTCTCCCAATAATGCCATAAACTTTTGAGCCTGTTAATGGATTAATCCACTGATGGAGTTAGAATCCTTATGAATCTCATCCTCAAAGTCCACTAATTGGCAACCAAGCTTCTAACATAGGAGATTTTGAGTGACATTTAAGATGCACAAAATAACATCATCTTGTAGGGTTGAAAAAAATCAGTGGAATCCAGCATGTAAAAATGTGCAAGTCAATCTACAATCATTGTTACTGTCTAGAACTTCACACAGTGCCTTGCATATACAGCCTCAACCTATACTTACAACATTTATTCATTCACTATTTTTGACTGCTTAAATGTGTGGTTCTTCACTGTTTCGGCCCCATATCACCATCCCACCACTTTCTTGTCTTTAAGGATTGGTCCCATTCAATCTACAGGTTATTGATTTTCACATTGAGGTTGACTTGCAATCTAGACCAGGTCAGAGCACAGGAGCCTACATTTCTGACACAAGTTTATTGGAAGCTTTCTTTATGGCTCACACACAGCCAAAGAAACTGCATCACTACCCAGTAGACTAGGGCATGGTGACATGGAGACCTTTGTATTAACTCAATGGCTTTCAAAACTCTGGGAGTTGCTTGATCTTTTAATCATTGCATGGTATTTAAAAGAAGATTAAAGGTGACAGCATGCATCTTGTCTAAACCATATCCATTTAAGCATATTTGCATTTACATACATTTAAAATCTGTACCTTCCATGAAATGGATCCACTCCCAAATAGAGTTGCTTGGAGTCATTAGCTCACTGCCTGAAAACTCAAGAATGGTTCCTAAAGGTGCTTGTGTGCTGGATCATATTGCATACCTAATGTTTAATGCTATATTATTTCTAGATAGCATGAGAAGTTGTGTGGCAAAGCTGTTCTTCACCTGTTCCTTAAAGGGTCATTACTGTCTGTACAGCAAGTCTGGTTTCACCCTCATCAGCCAGACACCCCAGCCATGGATCCAGATCATGTTTCTCTTCCAACAGGTGTGTATAATTCAAGCTCATTAGGTTCCCAAATGAGCTGCTAGGGTGTATGGTTATAATCATGTTTATTGAATGATTAATCCTTTGGCCAAAAGCTGTGTTTAGATAACAGCACATTTGCATTAATTCTTAGGACATATTTTCTATATTTTAATATCATTTCCTTTTAAAAAAAAAGATACTGCATCATTTATCAGCAAGTCAAACCTATTCTCACCTTGCATATCTTAACTTTAAAGAAGTGGGAGGGAGAGGTGAGGTGATATATTGTATATTTAGTAAAAACCGTCTGGAATAGCAGAGCACAAGCCACCCACAGAGCCAAGCTAAGAAGGGCAGGGAGTGGTGACCCATGCCTTTACTCCCATTACACAGAAAACATTAAAGATCTGTCCCATCTCTGTGAGCTGAAGGCCTGACAGCCAGGTAGTGGTAGCACACACCTTTAATCCTAGCTCTAGGAGAGCTGAACCTGGAAGAGAGATAGCTGGGCAGGGAACAAAATATAAGGCAGGAGAAAGAGAAGATGGGGAATTCTGTCTGAGTGAGCAGTCAGGCTGAAGACCCGTGAACATAGAACTTACCAAGTTCGGCCAGAGAAGTTGGCTGTGGTTTGTTTCCTCTCTCTGATATTCCAGCTTTCCTCCAATATCTGGCTTCAGGTTTTTATTTAGAATACCAAATAGAATTAGTATAATAGAGAAGGGGAAGGGAAGAAGGGGTGAACACCACAGTAAAGCATTTGCCTGCATCAAGTGAGTCCTAGGTTTAAGAAAAGAAAAAAACTGCTTCATGTTGAACAGTAGTAAAAGCAGCTTTTTTGCGAAAACACCAACCATCTGTAGAGTAACTCTTCACCTTCTTCTAAAATCCAATTAATTTTAGTGTAAGCATATGATTTTTGACATTGCTAAGATGCTGAAATCCACTTTCTCCTAGGGCATATATGTACACAGAAGAAGTTATACACAAAAAAATTTCAACTTAATGTTGAAGAATTTTATGCCAAAAAGGCAACATGAAAAGAGGTTATTTATAAATACTCACTGAAATCTTTAAATTTTCACTTAAAATATAAATGTCGATTGTGAGATGTCACTACCAGAAGAGATCTTAAACACCATTTTTATTGACTAAGGAAATTTAAGAGCAGAACTGAGATCATTGGATCTCCAATACAGTGATCTTTTCATTGTTGCCTATGTGTTGTTGAAGATGTGTTACATTTGTTTATACTGTGAGACATTTGTTTAATGATGCAAAGATGTGTTGCATTCTTTTATGTTGCATTTGTTTAACTCTGTGAAGCTGTGTTACTTTGCATGTCTAAAACACCTGATAGGTTTAATAAAGAGCTAAATGACCAATAGCAAGGCAGGAGAGAGAGATAGGCAGGGCTAGTAGGCAGAAAGAATAAATAGGAGGAGAGATCTGGGAGAAGGCAGTCTAGGAGCAAGAGAAGGAGGAGGATTCTAGGGGCCAGCCACCCAGGTACACAGCAAGCCCTGGAGTAAGAAGTAAAGAAAGGTGTATAGAAGAGAGAAAGATAAAAGCCCACAGGCAAGAGATAGACAGGGTAATATAAGAAAAGTTAGCTAGGAATTTGTTAAGCTAAGGCCAGGCATTTATAAGTAAAAATAAGCCTTCATGTATTTGTTTGGAAAGTGGGTGGTGGGCCCCCCAAAGTGTAAAAAGAGTAAAAAACAACCAATAACACCTGTGTTTTGAAAACAAAATGGGAAATATTTGCAGATAAGAGAAAGATGAGCAGAAGTTGAAAGTGCAGGATCTGAGTACTGTAATATGGTTGAAAATTAAGCCAAGTGATTCAACCATATAATTACTTCAGTTAATAAGCTATTTCTATAATAGTACCTACAAAAACCACCTGGGGTGGTGAGGTGAGTCTGATGACTTCAATTTAAATCACCAGGTCCACATGGAAGAAGACCTAGTTCTACAGGTGTCTTTTGACATGCACATCTGTATAACATAGCATGCACATGCCAATAGATACACACACACACACACACACACACACACACACACACAAACATTTTTCAAATTAATAAAATATTTAAAATATTAAAAAAATTACAGGTGAATAATGCCTTTTCTGGACATCATAAGTTGTCAAATATAAATCCCAATATAGGCTACCTCTTTTTAAATTGTTGGCCAATGAGGTCTCAAAGACTCCTTAACGTTACAAGCTATTGCTGTTACTCATGTTTCCCTTTAAAACAATGGTTGCCAACCTTCCTCATGCTGTGGCCCTTTCATACAGTTTCTCGTGTTGTAGTGAACTCCACCCATAAGACTCTTTTTGTTGTTGCTTCAAACCTGTGATTTTGCTGCTGTTACAAATCATAATGTAAATGTTGTTGGAGATGGAGATTTGTCAAAGGGATGCTACATCCCACATGTTGAGAACAACATGCTCTAGAACATTAAGAATGCATTGCTGAAGATATCATACACTTGAGTAAAAGAATATGGTGAACTCAAGCTTGGAATCTTTGTCCATATTGGCTAGTTTTTGTAATGCTGAAAGGCAGTATACATGCTACCAGGGGAGAAAAGTAATTACCAATCTTACCAACTTCAAGTTCTACAAGCTTTCGAAACTGTCCTAAAAAGATTACACACTGACACCATTGTGGCATAGATTTGGAGGAACCAAATACCTCCCGATTGGATTTAAGACCCGCTCTACAAAATGGAACTCATGCCTGGCATATTAATGGCCAGGAACTCATGATTAGATAGAGCACAGGCTCGCAGGAAGAAAAGTACTATTATTTTTCTGCTAAATGGGTATAGTATTAAACCATCTCCTAATGACTTAGTATTATACCAATAGTGACAAATAACAGCTAACACAGAGACTTACAATAGGCCAACATGTAAAGCACAAAAGCCTAAAGTGCTTAGTTCTAAATGGGACATTTATATCATACTTTTCCCCATGGCAGGAATCATCATAGAAGAGAGAGTGGGACAATTTTTAAATCCAGAGGTAGTAGATGACCACAGCAAAACAGTGTTTTTCAGACACAACATGACAGCAGCATATCATCAGTTCATGGTGAATACAACAACTTACACAAATCAGGCCAGACAAAAATCACAGCCCAGAAGATAGAGAGGGCCACTAGGCCCCACTCCTGGCTGAAAAGCTGTTAGTGACTGATGGATCATCCAAGAGGCTTAGTCAGCTTTTCTAGGATGCAGCCCCTGAGGGACTACCAGTGCTCTAGTGGATAACCAAATACCCATGGATATACTGGTAAGACTTGGTGAGTTTACTAACTTTAAAAATAAAAGACAGGACTCGTGAAACTGGGAAGGAATTGTAGTAGGAAAATAGAGAAGGGATCAGAGAGGGGACAGAGGAGTGGCCTTAATCAAAGCACCTTCCATGCAGATATGAAATTTTCAAACAGAATATCCTAGGAAAAGAAAAAAAATAAAATTAAATAAAATAAGTCACAAGTCAAAATAACATTTATTTATGAAGTCAGACTTATTGAGACAACAATGAAATGTAGTACTGACTGCTTCGTAATCATAAAATGTAACTACAGTAAGAAAAGGTGTCAAGTCCACCAGTTTTTACTTCAATATGTCTTCTTAAGAATGGTTAATAACATGTTGCAAAGAACAGCTCAGACTTTGGTGTGAGCCAAATTACACATAAACATAAAAAAAAATTCTTTTTCTTCCACTCATTTTTTTTTTCCAAATCGTTTTCATCAGTGATTTTTTTTATATGGTTCTATGTTTGGCTTTGTTCTTAACTTTCTGAAAACACACCATGAAAACCTTTTTTTCACTCTTTCAGTCTCGTTTTATTGATAATCTGATTCTTTCTCCTCCTCCTAGGGAAATTTACCAGAAGGTGTCTCTTTGTAGTGTTTTCTTTGAGTTTATTTTACTGAAGTTCTTTCTCCCTTTGTCCATACCTATGATTTATGCAGTCAGGGTAAATCCTAATTTGGGAAAAAGCCACAACAAACTTTGTTTATTTAGTAATTACAGACCCATTCCTTACAGTTGTACATTGGCCAACTCTTGCTGTCCTGTCAACTTCCCACATTCATGGAGTTCTCAGACTTAAATTGTGTTGCTCTTTAGAATGATTCATTAAATAAAGCCCTGCCTGCTTTTCTTGAAACAGAACAGCATGTACTGTATATGACTCTGACAATAATCAGACAGTTCCACGGTGTGTGCACAAAGTAAATGTCAGTCAGTCCTTGGCTCATGAACTTTTAAAAATCTGTCAGCTGGGCTAGAGAGATGGATCAGCAGTTAAGAGCACTGGCTGCTCCTCCAGCTGGTTCAGGTTCAATACCCAGCACCCACATGACAGCTCACAACTGTCTGTAACTTCGGTTCTAGGGAATCCAACACCTTCACGCAGACATACATAAAGGCAAAACACCAATACACATAAAATTAAAAAAAAATCATTCCCCAAAAAAGTTAATATATTTTTTAAAGGTAATAAAAAAAATCTGTCGGTCAGTAACTTGGGGTCCACAGTTCTCTACTTTTCATGGAGAATAGTCAGCACAAGAAGCCACTTTCTCATTTTGATGACAATCATGAGATTTTCCTAGAGAAACATTTAGTAGTTCTCACTAAGTAGAAGGCTATGTACACAGTCTAGAAAGTCTCAGCAATTGTCATAAAAATACTATTTATAAGGCAATCTCATTATTATATTCTACCTCATAACAAATAACATTTATGGTATTATATGTGAATAAATGATATTTATGTCACTTATTGGTGTTCTATATATTTTTACAAAATTCTTTTCTTAAATTGATTTGCCTTCTCACATTTGTAAATGGAACATTCTGCTATGGTATATTGCTACTGTACACTGTATGAAGAATTATTGATCATATTGGTTTAATAAAACACTAATTGGTCAGTAGCTAGGCAGGAAGTAGAAGCAGAGCAACCAGACTAGGAGAGTTCTGGGAAGAGGAAAGGCAGAGCAACAGACACCAGCCAGATACAGAGGAAGCAAGATGAGAACACTGCCATGGAAAAAGGTACCAAGCCATTTGTATGAACATAGATAAGAATTATGGGTTAAGTTAAGCCTAAGAGCTAGTTAGTAATAAGCTTGAGCTACTGACCCAGTAGTTACTATAATATTAAGCCACTGAGTCAATTATTTGCGAAGCAGCTGCCAAGTATTTTAGACAGAAACTTCCCACTACAATATTCCAAAATATCATGGATTACCAGTCACATCATAGTAAATATGTAAGCATACATCTAACATGCTCATTGAAAAGCTGGTTCTCATTGACTGTACTGATTCCTACTTACATGTTTTTATGTCATGTTCTATTAACAACACTAAGTAAAAGCTTTAAGAATATTTGCCCATTTCACAATTTAGGATGAGGAATATTTTATTTATCCCACATTCATTCAGAATGTTCATATTGCATAACTATATAATGAGCTCTTTAATGATTGATTTCTATTCTTCATAATCCACTTTGTATATAAAGAGACTCTTTTGAACTCCAGTTTTAATTTTATTCCCTCAATCTCAAATTCTTCATAAATTCAATAGAATATTTATATTTATCACTTTCTAACTAAGTAATGTTATTAGGAAATCATTAAGATAGCATTATATTACAAGCTTTAGGCACATATATAGACAAGAATGTAAAACCTTATTAATTTAAATTTTCTTTTAGAAATTCAGAGGTGTGAGCTAACTCATATATTTGCTCTTCAGTATAGATTTCTAAAATATCACTTAGAGTTACAGCATGTTAACTTTCAAAGCAAGCCTACATAGTACCTTGGAGCCTGTCAGATTGTATCATTGGACCAAGAGTTAATATGATGTCTCTGTCCTTGTGCCCATGCAGAGCCTGCTTTCTGAGCCCCTGTCTATTCAGAGTGGGTCTGTGCAGTTCCTCAAAGCCCTATGGGAGAAGACACAGACCAAAGAAACCCATAGCTTTGAAGATGCCATGACAGAGTCCACATTTCCACAGCAGAAGGTAAATGCTTTTCTTCTCACACATGTTATTTTAAACCAAGATTGAACACTGTGCTTGAATGGTTTGCATTTTTTAACAGTTCAATTTTCCCTTCTTTATTTCCCTTCTGTTACTATCAGAAAATACTTATTAAGCAATTACTTTGGGAATTTGGTCTTACCGTGCATACCTATAATTCTAGGACTTGGGTAGCCAAAACAGAAGGATTACAAGTTCAAGGCTAAGTTGGGCTATATAGTGAAGCCTTGTGTCAATAATAGCAATCACTCTGGTGAGAGTAATAATGTCAGCCTTGTGGTAAACTGAAACCTCCTTAGCAGGCAGCTGTACCAGAAAAAGATCACTGGTCAGAATAGACCTAGCTTTTGGATAGAGGGAAAGTATGGTACAGGGACTCCAGCGAGCTCAGAGCTTCCTGTGAGAAAGCCACAGGACTATGGGGATCAGGGAACAGTACCTAAAAGCCTGACGAAAGACAGGAGCCATACTTGGAAGGTTGGATTACTCTGGGGTTGATGAAGGTGCCTTGGTTTAAGGTAGTATGGACACTCTGAAATCTCCAAATGTCATTAACCCTATTTAATGTGGTATGTGATAGAATAAAAACATAGAACATTAAAAAATGAATTAAGTCATGGGATAAAACCCTTATAAATGCTGTCAATGGCTTTGTAAAAGGAATAGAAAGAACCAGCGAAGCCCTTCTCTCTTTCCATCTACAGCGATCACAGTGTTCAGGGACCAAGCTCTTACCACACATCAAGGTCTCCAGGGCTTTGGTCTTATATATATATATATATATATATATATATATATATATATATATATATATATATATATTATGGCTTCTCGATAAATTCTGTAAATGTCTAAGCCTAGGGTATTTTGTTAACACTAGCAGATTAAAATGGGAAGGATGAACAAAAATCCATGTTTGTGGATTTGGATGGTTGAAATGCTAGTGTGGATGTCACTAAGTATGACAGGAGGTATGGATTGGGAGTCACAAGGTAGCACTTGCTATCATTACTATAGACTGAGTCACTCAAGAGATGCATGTGGCAAATACAGAACGCTACTGAGAATTTCACTGACCCTTGACTGCTTTACACAGTAACCCTGATCTAGATCTAAGGATTCTGATCATTGTTTTTACTTGTAAGAATTTCCAGTGATAAGTATTGGGTGCCAAGTAGAAAATCCAAAGTTTCTGATATATTTTAGCATTAGTTCTGACCTCATTTTATTGGTTTTTCATTGAAAAATTGCACATTTTCATGGAGTACTATGGGATATTTAAATACACGTATATCTTATATAATCTTCAAATCAGGATAAATATCTCAATTTCAAACATCTAGTATTTTGTGAAAAATTCAAGATATGTTATTATAACTCTTTGAAATACACACACATACACACACACACATATATATATATTTATATATATATATCAAAAACTTGGTGCCATCTCGCCAACCTTCCCCTTCTCTCCCTCTCCTCATTTTGTTTTTGAGAAAGGAAATGAGCATGTCAATATTAAGTAAAGTCAAATAAGAGCTTGGAAGATGTCCTGTTGAGTAAGGGTTCTTGCTCTACAAGCCAGAAGACCTGAGTTTGAAGCTCTAGCATCTGCATTTTTAAAAAGGCATGTGCTTGTAACCCCAGCACTGGGCCCTGGGGGCAGGGACAGGAAGCGGAAAGTAAGAGCTTGCAGGCAGCCAGCCTAGAAGAAAGTGAGAATCCAGTGAGCTTCTGGTTCAGTGAGGGAGCCTGTCTCAGTAATGAGACAGAAAGCAGGAGAAGAAGACATCAGTGTCCATCTCTGTCCCCTGCATGTGCATGCACTAGCGTGTGCACACACACACACAATGCATGTGCACAATAAGGAAGTACAAACAAGCGAAAAGTTAATTCAAACCTGGTACATTGTGAAATCTCTTCCATGAAGACAGCAACAGAATGAGAATTGTAACTAGTGAGAACTTTTATTTATAAGAGTCTACAGAAAAGGAGAAGAATATTCAACTTTCTTTGAATATTGGTTTTGGTTTAAAAATATGACACTTAGTGTTGAAGGAAAAAGGAAATTCCATAGTTACGTCACCAGAAAATGAACAGAAATCTTTGCATGTCTTACTCAATTTTTCAACTATTGCTTTATGCTTAAGACAGTGTATCAAATTCTTACAAATTTTTAAGCATTAGCTATTTTAACCGGAGACAACAAGAAAATTACAACTTGGCACCTACTTCAAGTTCTAAGAGATTTAAAAAATTATTTGGCAATCAGTTCTGTAGTTGCTATTACTGTTATTCATATTCCTACTTCATGCCAATAAATATCCCTCCAGGGAAAAGGTAACTGTAAAGCCAATTTCTGGAAATGTTCTAAGTTTCATAATTTGTTTCATTCATGTGGATAGAAAAATGCTGGTGTCTGGGATGTACATGGTGTAGTAAAATTGTTTGTCCCAAAATTTCTCAATCATTCTTTCTTGCTACCAACTTTTATAAAGAGTTCTCCATATTAAGTTTAAAATAGCTGAGGCTTATGCAGAGACTTCTTTATTTTTCACAGTAGGTTCCAGAATGCACACACACACACACACACACACACACACACACACACACAGGCCCGCAGGGTACGAAAGTGATGGCATTTACCTCTCTGCTTCTGAACTTTCACTTCAGTCTAGAGAATTCAGGATCTCAAAAGCAGCAGGTGCTCCTGGGAAGGCACATCTGAGAGAATGCCGGAGGAAGTAGGATGTGTATTTTATAAATTAATTAATTAATTGATTGATTAATTTTAGAAAATAAAGTCCTTTTTTTTCCATGTGTCCCCTTGCTCTCCCTCCTTCCCCCCTCCCAATTCCTCCCTGTCTGCTTTCAGCCTCCCTCCTCCCCATCCCCTCACCCTCTCCCACAAAATGGCAAGAGGTCCCAAGGTGGATCAGCTCAGCATCCACTCCAGGCAGGTCCGATTTCCTCATCCTACCATCAAGACTGGGTTAGGTGTTCCTCTGGGCAGAATGGGCTCTGAAGTACCAGTCCACGCATAGAAACACGGTCTGATCTCTTCCCTCACAGCTCCACATACTGCCCATGTCAGTGGACAGTTGCCTATCCTTGGAGGGCCTAGTTCCTTTTCTCAAAGGTTTCCCAGTGGCTGTACTTAATTCACTGAGCTACCCAGAGCTCCAGCCAGTCATCACTGTGGGAGTTTTCCTCACAAGCTCTATCCCCTTGCTCAAATAGACTCTCTTCCCCTGCTCCCAGCTGGACCAGGAGCCCAGCCCAGTGCTCAGCCATGTATCCCTGCCTCTACCTCTATTCATTGTTGGATGTAGTTTCTGTGATGGCACTTGGGGTGTCCATTTATTTGATTATAGGGCAAGTCCTGTCTAGGCAACACCTTCCTATTGGTTGGAGACCTAGGCAGGGTCATTCTGTGAGTTCTTGTAGGTGACCCTAGCACCTGGTCTTTTTCCAACCCCACATTGGCTTCCTTTATTAAGATCTCCATCTCTTCTTTTTCTTCCCTCCTTGCTACTCCCCTCACTCAATCCTCCCCTTCTCTCCTGATTTGTTCCCACTTCTTCTTGGTTGCAACTCCTTATGACCTCAATTAGCTAAGGAGATCTTCTCTATTTTCTCTTCCTATGGGGAATCCCTGGATGTCTCTTTTACATTCCTTCTGATCTCATGCTTTTTAGGGGTTGCGTTTTGCAGCTTGGGTAGCATTTTTAAATAAGAACTTGGAATTTTAGAATTGAAGTCTGTCACTAAGACTCGTGAAATTAAGGCAATGAATGTATGATGGCATACACATGTTATCTACCACTTACTTGGAGCCTGAGACAACAGCAAATATCTGAAGGCAGAGATTCCCTCATATTTGCCATAAAATTCCCATGGTCATACAGTATTTGGCCCAAAGAATAGGTGTCCATTGAGTAAACAAATTCTGTCATGTTCCAATGTTAACACTGGAAAAAAGGGGACCTGTTCAAAGTCAGTGGTAGAAGTAGACCACGTGCCATGATGATATACATCACAGCTGTCACAAATGTATCTGGTTCTTCTCTTGTCTGGACACAGGGGAGCATCCCCTTTTTAAAAGATGGCCTGACCTTGAGACATGCCTCAGCCCCTGAGAAGAATTCTGTGTTGTTCCAGTCCTAGACTCCTAAAAGCTGATGTATGAGTGTCTGTGTTTTCTCTCTTCTCCTACCATGGTGACTAGAAGCAATTGCTGATACTGAGTTGATAGAAGGTGAAAATAGCCTGGAATTCTGAGCTCCCACATGGGGGACTGCAGCTCTGAAAAGATAGCTGATCCCATTTTATGTGTTACATAAGAAAGAAGCTGCATTTTGTTCTGTCAAAAACTGAAATTTCATATTGGTGAAAGCAGTATCCCTTGTCATTCTTCCTCTATACACATACCTGAACAGCAGGAGCTGGGCTTAGAACCTGCCTTGGCTACTCATTGGGGCCTCTGTCTCTGTGCCCCAGTTTCCGTTTGTGTCTCCCCCCGCCATCCCTCTCTCCCTTCTTCTCTCTGCCCTTACTCCCTCCTCATGTATCCCTCTGCCTCCTTATTCTAGCCCTATCCCTCCCCCCATACAACACAATTCAAATCTACCATGGATGCGCTGAGTAAAACTCAGATTGGAAGTTCAAAAATAAATTTCAAAGATAATTTTTTACATTTTTATAACTTAATGAGACCAACATTACCAGAGAGCGTTCTCCAGATTTTCAAGAATTTTCAACATAAAACCCAGTGCATTTATTATTTGCAAACTCTTACCAATCTCACAGAAGAATTAAAGTGTGAAATCCTTGCATAATATTATACCTCAAAGTTACAAAATTATGAGAAAGTATTATTTGTATAATATATATGTTCACTAGGTCAAGTAAAAAAAATGTCATCTTTAGATAATTCATGGCATAAAAGTTTGGATGAGACATTTTGTATCAAATGTGATTGTTCATGTCTTAGTTATTCTAGACCATGACCATGGCAACTAATGAAAGGGAGAGTTTCTGAGGGTTTACAGTTCCAGAGGATTAGAGTCCCTGATCATCATGGCAGAGAGCTCAGCATCAGGCAAGCAGACAAGCATGGTACAGGAGCAGTAAGTGAGAGCTTTCATTCTTATCCATAATTAGGAATCAGAGAGAGAGAGAGAGAGAGAGAGAGAGAGAGAGTGCAAAGCCACTCCTAGGGACACACCTCCCCCCACAAGGTCACACCTCCTAATCCTTCCAAAACAGTTCCACTAACTGAGGTCTCAGCATTCAAATATATGTGCCCTTGGGGCCCATTCTCATTCAAACTGCCACAGTCTGTCTCCCTAATGAGATATGTCTTATACAAGAAATACACCCAAATAATTACAAACACATAATGGCATTCAATAATATGTGTTGACTGAATAAAATGAATGAGCAATGGATGTTACTAACTAGAAATAGAAATATTTTATAATTATGCATACTTTTCTAATAAAAGAAAATTATGTTTAGTGATGAAATATTAGAGATATTTTACTTAATTTTCAAATAAAAACAGAATATACACTATCATTTAATATTTAGTCTTGTTTGAAAGCTCTGATATGAGAGCAGAGGTTTTGTCTTTCAGTTCATATGATCTGGATATTTAAAGAACATGAGTGGCTCACTGTAGCCATGAAAAGGAACAATGGCCTACTGAACAAGTAGAAGACAGAATAGAAATAACAAATAGACTCTTGCAAATAAGGAGTTAAAGTCAACATTACACCGATCTCGCATAGAGATAAAGAATCTTTTAGAGCCAGTTAGAGCCAATGAACATGATTCCAGTACTTGGAAGGCTCAAGAACCACATTGCAAGTTCAAGGCCAGTCTGTGCTCCTTTGTTCAGTCTTACAAAACAAAAGGAAAAAAAAAAAAAACCTAAAAAGTTAAAAAGAAAAGGAGAAAAAAATTTTACTGAGCATTTAGGATGTGCCAATCACTGTCCAGTGTTGTTTTTAACTGGTGGTGGTGGTGGACCCAAGAACTTCACACAGTAAGTACAGTAGCACTGAGTTGGATTCTCAACCCTCAATTCCAACATCCAGATGTAAATGTATTATCATTCTTATTTTGCAGATGAGCAATCAATTACATAGGGAAAAATGAATTTCCTCAAAGACACAGAACAATGAATTGAAACAAAATTTGAATGAATATAGTGGTGGGGCAGGTTCCTGGATAGGAACAATGAGTAGGAAAAAGATGCTAATGTTTCCTACGTTAATCAAGGTGTTAACTGAGTTCCAATTTAAATTCTAGTGGAGACTCTGGAGTAAGGATACAATATTGTCTGAAGGGATCAAGGTGACTCAAGCAATGAGCAGAAGTGCTGACTGCAGAGCTCATGCCCTGAGTGTGATTCTAGAAACTCATGGCAGAAGACTGACTGACTTTCAAAAACTGCCCTCTGAACTCTACATATGTGCCAAGGCACACATGTCTCTGCACATGCATCATATGCACATTAATAATAATAATAATAAATGTTTTTAAAATATATAATTAGATATTATATATTAATATAATATCTAATATAATTAGAACATGAGTGGCTCACTGTAGCCATGAAAAGGAACAATGGCCTACTGAACAAGTAGAAGACAGAATAGAAATAACAAATAATTAGATAAGCAAGTGAGACTGGTTTAAGTTTTTAAGATCAAAAAGTGAAAGAGGACTAACCTAAATATCAAAATATAACAAAAAAGTAGTTATTAAGTCACTCCACTTCTATGAAAGAAAGAAACAAAGAAACAAAGAAAGAGCATGCAAACAGATAGAGCAAAGTGTTTAGTCTAGAAACTATCAGGAATATGTACATACAGCATGTTAAGAGGAAAATATGTAATTATACGTAAAGGAGGTTAAATATTGTCTTTAAAACTTACAATAAAAAGAAGTAAATAGCAAAGCCCTAGCACTAACTTTAAACACACAGAAAAATACAAGGGCATTTGCTGTAACTAAAAATTAATGGTGTATATTAAGTATATTGTTTACTGCTCTAGTTAGGGGTATGAACCTGGGAGAGCAGGCCCTAAAAATGAGGCAGACTAAAGGTTCATCCAATGGCTAGCTTTACTAAGAGCATCAAACAATTTATACTTTGAAAAGTCACCTGAGTAAAATGTGAAATCACAAGGATAAGCTGCATGTGGCAAAAACATGGTTTCTTTTTTCACAGAAGCATGTAAATAAAGAGCAATAGTCAGCTGTAATAAATGATCTGAAGTAAGCTCACTCTTATCTGCTATACCTGGGAGGGGCACAGAAGCACATTTCAGGAACAACCATGTTACGGGCAGAGATCACGAGACTCTTGTGTTTACTTGGAGTTTTCTCATAAGGTCTCAGACATCTCCTCACCCAGCTTCACTCATGGACCAGGTTTGGACAGTATACCACTTTCATGCTCAGCTTTACGCTTCTACCAGACTTCCTATTTGATAGGAAGTCGTGAGAACTAAGTAAGAGCTCTAGAAAATGACACAGAACAAACGATAGGAAGAGAGGGGTCTTGATACACAGAGAAAAAATATGAACAAAGAGATAAGTGTGCAGAAAATACAAAATAATTTAATTTTTAAAACGTAATGAAGATCGTGAAGTTATCTGACATAAGATCAAGAACAATCTAGACATGAAAATGCTGTAAAAATATATCATTCATGGCAACAATAAATCTATAAGGAATGTGAGAAAAATTATTTTATAAAATTAAATGAGACCACGTTTGTTACTTTTCTTATCTCTGAGCCAAAATACCTGACAAGAAGCAATAGGAAGGAGGAAGGGCCACTGTGGCTTGCAGTTTGAAGGGACACATTTCACCAACTCAGGGAGGCCTCGGTACTGTGAGCAGCCAGCTAGCTGGCACACTGCAGATGCAATCAGCATGAAGACAGCAAATAGAAAACCCCAAGGCCCACGGGCAGTGACCCACTTCTTCCACCAAGGCTCCACCTCCTAAAGGTTTGACAACCCTTCCAAACAGAACCTCAGCCGAGGACCAAGTGTTCAAACACATGAGTCCTGTGGGGTACACTTAACATTCAAACCACAATAGAAAAAGAACACTTTCATGAACAAAATATTTATATATTAACAAAGTTATTACTAGAAGACTTGAATTGCTGAAATGTTATTGGATTTCTCCTCTCTATCTATCTATCTATCTATCTATCTCAACTCTTTCAGAGGGCTACCACCCAGTTCTCAAATAATCACACATTGAGGCTTATTCTTACTTATAAATGTCTGGCCTTAGCTTGGCTTATTTCTAGCCAGCTTTTCCTCACTTAAATTATTCCATCCACTTTTTGCCTCAGGCTTTTATTTTTCTCTATTCTATATACCTTTCTTTATTTCTTACTCCATGGTTTATTCTGTAGCTGGGTAGCTGGCCCCTAATGTACTCTTCTCCTTCTTTTCTCCCAGATCTCTCTTCCCAGATTTCTCCTCTTATTTATTCTCTCTGCCTGCTAGCCCCAACTATCCTTTCTCCTGCCTCACTATTGGCTATTTAGCTTTTTATTAGGCCAAATGTGTTTTGAGACAGGCAAAGTATCACAGTTTCACAAAGTTAAACAATTGCAACAAAAAAAACATATATTTGCATCATTAAACAAATGTTCCACAGTATAAACAAATGTGACACATCATTAATTAATATTTCACAATACTGAGAAGATATGTCATTTGCATGAATAGGAAACTATTATCAGAGTAAATATTTTTCCAAATGAAAAATGGATACAATGCTATTTTTGATCATATCAGCAATAAAATTTCTTCACTGTGATTTTGTTATTCTTGCTAATTTGCTTTTGTTTGGTTTTATCTGGAACTGAGGACTGAGCAAAGAGCCTGGTACATGCTAGGTAAACCCTCTAACACTGAACTACATGCATCCCCAGCCTTCTTTTTACTTTTTATTTTGAGATAGAATCTTACTTAATTGTCCCAGAATAACCTTGAACTCACAAGATCTCCCTACTTGAGCAACCCAAGTGTTTAGGATGGCAGGCCTATGACACCAGGCCCAGTCTCTTCATTGTTTATCCAAGATGGCAGGCCTAGGCCAACAGGCCCAGGTTCTTCATGGTCTATCCAAGATGGCAGGCCTATGACACCAGACCCAGGCTCTTCATAGTTTATCTAAGATGGCAGACCTATGACACCAGGCCCAGTCTCTTCATTGTTTATCCAAGATGGCAGGCCTAGGCCAACAGGCCCAGGCTCTTCATGGTCTATCCAAGATGGCAGGCCTATGACACTAAGCCCAGGCTCTTCATGCTGTTTAACAGACTGATCCTAAATGAACAGAAGTATGTAACAAAGAAACAACAGCTTCATTGTAACCCATGATTATTCTTCTTGCTTCTGAAGTAAATCAACAATAGAGAAAAGAGTCTAAACCCTGGCAGTGGTGGAGCAGGCCTTCAATCCTGGCACTCGGGAAGCAGAGGCAGGTGGATCTCTGAGTTCAAGGCCACCCTGTTCTACAGAGTGAATTCTAGGACAGTCAAGACTACACAGGAAAACCCTATCTCAACCCCCCTACCAGCACCAAAAGCAAGAATAAAGTCTGAGGCAGACATAGTGGTACACCGTGGTCATCCCAGCATTTGACTTGAGAGGCTGAGACAGGATAATCATCAGAATTTTAAATCATACAGAACCACATATCTCAAAGCAAAAAAAAAAAAAAAAAAATGAAAGAACAGAGACCATAGCCATTCTTGAATTTATATGGAATTCTGTAGGTAACAGATTGCAGGTCATCTAGGACAAAATTAAATATTTATGAAGTCATGTGAGGATTTGTGACTTTAGAGACTTAAAAGGTAGAATTAGGTCCATTTAAACACTGCAGAGAGAAATTAAAGACCTAAATATAGCTGCTGTATTTACACTATATAGCTAGTAATTTTACATTAATTAGAAGAAAATACCAAAAGTTATCTGAAAACTTCAGGACAAGAAAAAATTTAGGACACAAATGAGCAAAAGTAATAAAGAAAGTATGAATAAATTTGACTACCTAAAATGTTTAATTTCTGTGTGGTTAAATATACCGTAACAAAGTTAAAGATACACACAAGCTGGGAGAAAGTATTTGAAATACAGTGAACCTCAAATGATGAAATAATGGAGGATAAGATGTTCAGACACAATGTCATCAAAGTGACTGATTTAAATATTTTTAGTGTGAAATTTTATAATAGCCAGATTGACAAAAATAAAACCTTGTGATAATACCAAGATGCCCAATTGACAATAATACAAAAAAAAATGGAGATTTCATATACTATTAGTATCAAAGCAGGTAGACCCAATTTAAAATACTTCAGAAAAATATACACAATCATTAGTTTGACAGAGTAAATGAGGAACTGTCTTTTCAAAAGTCTTAATTATAGTTAAGTTTATCAGGAAAAAAAAACACTTACGCATAAGGAGGTTTTGTATTATAATACAAAGATACTCTGTCCTAAGCAAGGCTTGAGGCCACTTTCTCAGTTACAGTCTTCTTTAAAAGGCAATTTGAGCCAGATCTGGGGGGACAGCCTGACAGCATGCACCACAGATCAAGTTCTAGGCCCTCCTTGTCAATGAGCAATGTCTTAACTCAGAATTAAGAAGCAAACTACAGAGATACATCTCAGTGGTAGAACACTAGCCTAGCATGCATAAGGCCATAGGTCCAGCCCAGAACAGCTCCCCACATCCCCCCACCTAAAAAAGTAATCTGGTAATAGCTGGTTATATATTATTCATGTGTGCTATTACCAGGTGATTCGATATCTAGGCAAAGTATTCACACACCTACAACAGGAAACACATGCAGAGATATGAACTCAGGTGTTGTTTGTATCAACCCCTTCAGGAGCAACACAAACCCCCTAGAAAGGACTAAGGAACAGCAATGTTGCAGAGCTGGGCTTAACAACAAAATTAGCTAATTAGATGAATATGAAATAACACGATCTATTTCTGAAATTTAAGATTTCAATTAGCAAATTGCAAAACTTATGTAAACCCTATGAGACCTTGCATAAATTTTTAAAATACATCAAGCAGTCTTAGATTGCTATAAAAATAAACTTTTCAATCAGAATTTGGCTACAATTTTGATGGGGTTACTTTTAGGTAAATAAAGCTGAGAAAAGTTGGGAGAATACTGTTTGTGGGAGAAATTAAGGAGATCTCAATTTCAGCTGTTATTATATCTTATTTTACTTACACATTATAATTTTTGAGGAGAGGTCTCTCTACTGTCACTGTGTAGTCAACCCTGGCTCCAAATTCTTTATCTCTTTGCTGCTGCTGGGATCACAGACATGAATCACAACAAACAGCTCTGTAATGTTTTTATTTAGCTAATCAGAAAAAAAAAGTTGCCATTTAGCTGACATGTTCATGGCCACTCATTACATTATTCTTTGTACATAATTTTCTGTCTTCTTTTAATTTAACCTATAAATTTAATCTGTCAAGGGGTGGAGAATTAATTACACAAAAATTAAAAGTTTAAAAAAGATTTTTAAAAATCTATCAGATATAATATTTGTACCAAACATAAAGGGCAAGTTTAATATCCTTAAGATAAAACTCTGTTTGAAAGAAATAATATAAGTGTACATAGAACATAAGAGATGCACACACACAAATGGGGAATAATTTGTAAATTGTTTTAACAATTGAAGGCAAGATACTAAAATTACTATCCACATAAAAGGATGTTAAGAAAGCATACCTATTATAAAAATTTTAATGGTCTGAAACAATATTGGTAGGTGCCATAGTTCAAGTTACAAGATTACTTATAGGAAAAGTACAATTAGAAAATTACCTGTTAAAAGAACCAGAGAGACCTGAACAAGCACCTGTCTGTAAAGCATGTGCCTCATGAGTGAAAACCCAAGTTTGGGTTCCAAGAATCTACATTAAAAGTTGAACAAAGTAGTGCATGCTCGTAATCCCAGGGATGGAAAACTGGACAGCAATGCTGATCGACCCCTGGAGCTTCCGGGAAGGCAATACTGGTGGACCCCTGGAGCTTCCTGGTCAGCTAGCCTAGCATTCTTGGTGATGTTCCCAGCCAATGAGAGACCCTGTCTCAATGAAAAAGTGGGAGGTGTCTGTCCGTGTTTGCCAAAAACACCTTGGGTAAGAATGTTCAGTTTATATGTCCCAACCACACTGTACTACTGAGGGAAGCCAACGCAGGAAGCCAAGGGAGAAACCTGAAAGCAGGAACTTTTCAAAAAAAATGTTGCTACCTCTGTTTGTGCTGGCTTGCTCCCTATAGTTTCCTTAGCTTGCTTGCTTCCTTTCTTCCTTTCTTTACTTACTTATTTTACTTTGAAAAATATTTTTATTTTTTTGAGAATTTCATATACTATATGTGATAATATTCATATTTTAATATATGAAAATATATGAAAAAATAATTTTTCATATATTTCATATACTATATTGTGATAATATTCTTTCCCCTCCCCCAACACCCCTCAGATCCCCAACCCAAACACAAAACTTCAAGTCTTTCTCTTAAATAAAGATAAATAAATATCTTTCTCTTAAATAAAGATAAATAAAGACAAAAAGAACCCAGGACCACACTATGCTCAAAGGGCTCAGCCTTCGCACAATAAATGCCACTAAAAAATGCCCCCACAGACTTGCATGCAGGCCAGTTTAATGGAAGCTTTTTCTCCGATGAGATTTCCTCTTTCTGGTGACTCTAGCTTGTATCAAGTTGATAAACTATGAACAGCACAGTGCCTGAGGAATATCTCCTACTGTTCTCTTCTGGCCTCTGTACAAATGCATGTATGTGCATATACCTATGTATGTATGCATACATATGTGCACATTCACACACACACATACAAGGAAATGAACATGTGTTAGCTCTGAGTACCGGAGAAACCTTCCCTAATCACTCAACATGTGCTCATTAAAAAAAAATTGCATTAATTTTTAACTTTTATTTATGTGTATATATGTATGTATAGATAGATAGATAGATAGATAGATAGATAGATAGATAGATAGATATACAGACACACCCATGTTCACACACTGGTATACAGCAAATACTCAACAATGAGAAACAATGAAATTAAAGGCATTCTTATTACTACAACATTCTTCTGAAATGGAACTATTTCCTTCTTCCCCTTTTCTTGATAAACCCTAACTTTATCTGTTCAGAATTTATTTTTATTATGTGTCTGTCTGTCTGTCTGTCTGTATGTCTGTATGTATGCTATGTGTGAGGGTTTCAGTGGATCCAGAGGAGGGCATTGGATCCTCTGGACTGTTTAGCCTGGTTCTGCACCCCTGGACTCAGGCTCCTGCTCTGCATCTTCTCAGATCTCAAACCCCACTCCCACCTAGTTGTTCTGAAAGGGAGATTTGGCGTGTTAGCCTGCTTCTGACACTGACTCACACTGCCCTCCCTGGAGGCCAACTTTCTACAACCCTCATTAGTTTGCCCTTAGCAACACACACTTAAATTTCACTGAATGTTGCATCCTGCATATAAGCTCACTATTTACTTCCCTTTGCCTTTATCTTTTCTAGCACATTAACACCATAATTTGAAATACTACATCTAAGCCTTTGGGAGCATCCGAAGGTCTTATTTTGTTCCACCCTGGATTGAAGCTTTGCTTTTATTTATGTGTCAACTCTCTGACCAATTACCCTGGGAACTGTCAGGTGTGTTTGAAGCCGTGTGCACGGAAAACAAATCTCCAAGCGGTAACCAGATAGGACACATTTTTTTTAGAAATTTTATTTCAGCAGCAAATGTCATTTGAATGTTTTAGTTTCCATAATTGGCATAGTTTTGGAGACCTCATTTCCATGACATATGGGATTTCCCGTGCTTTGGGAACTGGGTCATATGTATCAATAAAGATGCCAACTCTCTCAGATTCCAGCCAGTTAGCAATCCCCCAGCTGTTGGGTCCTCTGATAATCAGAGCTTTGCTCCCCTCAAAGGAATGAACAGCACAAGCTGTGGATGGAATTATTAACAGCACGTTTTAGATGCTCCATAAAGCCTATCATTTCTTCAATAAATTAACTGATCTCCTTCTACTTAATAAAATTATTTTATAATAGATTTCACCTATGCTAATGGATTTTTAAGTAAATTTTAATGTTTACCTATATAGAGCAATAGAACTTAAGGTTTCATAAAATTTTTTTGTTTGTTTTCTTTGAGATAGGCTCTCTTTTAGCTCAGGCTAGCTTTGAATTTATTTAGCAGGGGCTGTCCTTGAATTTCTGATGTTCCTGCCTTCAGATCCAATATGCTGAGATTACAAGTGTGTGCCAACATGCCTTAATACTTTTTTTTTTTTTTGTGACTACAAGAAAAACTCACCTTTAGATAGAATGTTCAAACCACTAACTGATAAGCAGATTTCAGGTAAGCATTCCTGACAAAGAAAATGATTTGCAAAGGCCCTGAAATAAAAAACCAAAACAATGAGGAGGTGTGGAGGAGAAACAGACGGAAGAGAAGAGGAGGTGGCGGGGAGGGAAACCCTCGGTGTATTAAAGCATTCTTCTGCAAACTTGTAAAATGTCCCATTTGAAACAAACAACAAAAAGTAAACCAGAACTGTAAGCTTTACAGTGTGTGTGTGTGTGTGTGTGTGTGTGTGTGTGTGTGTGTGTTCACATAGTGTTCTTTTATAATAAAATAGGTCTAATTTTTTAATTGTTACCACATTCTTTTGAAGGAGAAAGCACGGGTCATGGAGCACGTGGGAAGGTAGAGGATAACTTTCACAATTGTCTTTCTCTTCTCCCATGTGGGGCCCAAGGACTGAACCCAGGTTACAGGGCTCGGGGGGAAGGAAGTTCCTTTACCCATTGAGCTATCCTATCTTATCTGTTATAAAAAGGTAAAAAGATAAAAAAGATTAAACGAGAAAAATACTTAATGTCTTTAACCATTAGGGAAATTCAAATCTACAAGGAGATATCTTCTCACCTGAGTTCAAAGATGAAAGTTAACAAATTCTAGACAACATATGGAGAAAGTGGAACTCCTAGATGGTCCTGGCTGGAACACAGATTGGTACAGCTGTTATGGAAAGGCAGTGTGAAAGCTCCTTTGGAAAGTAAAACTAGAATTTTCAGAGGATTCTGCTATCCTGTGTCTGGGTATATAACCAGAGAAAATGGTGTCAGCCTACCTAGAGATGTTTGTCCAATGCCTGCTGCTTCATTATTCACAGTCCCCAGTTGGTGGGATCACAAAAATGGGTATAAATAAGCATGTGAAGAAGCTAGGCCAGGGGGATTAAGGAATAGGAAAAATATTGGCTACAACTAGGAACTGTTAATCCCAAAGATGAGAGGAGAAAGACCACCCCCCCATCATAATGGTCAAACTAATTAATTAACTAATTAATTAAAGCAAACTTTCTTATTCATGTACATGGGCTTCCTTCCCCTAATTTAGGGTTCAAGAGGTCAGCATTGGATGTGAACGAGGAAGACAAGGCTTTTATTGCTCAGGGGTAGGGGAAGTGGAGAATTGGCAGGTAAAGCAGGAGCAGAACGTAAGCATGACAATGACCTCCAGAAATGAAGACATGATTGCAAGGCGGTCATAACAATGTAGTCATAACAACAGATATTCATAAAACCCTTTTGAAAAAAATGGTAGGGTTACAAGATGGTTATTTGAAACAAAGGTATGGTTGATGTTTTCTGGAATAGGCAGCATAGGGCCATTGTAGTTAAGGTTACAGGTAGGGTAGAGCCCAATCCTTGAGAAACAGATTTATTCATAAACAGGAATGATCCTAGTTTGTCTTTACTATGAAATGACTTTTAAGCAATAGTATCAAGCCAGTTCATCAGAACTAGAGGAGAGAATGAAGAAAGTGTGTGTGTGTGTGTGTGTGTGTGTGTGTGTGTGTGAGTCTAAGTACATGTGTGCATATGTGTGTTATAAACTATCACTCAGCCACAGAAGAAAATCCCAGAAGAATTCTGTGGCTGCTTAGACATTGAAGAGCAACTATTTGGATCTGAGGTAGCAGTTTGTCCAGCTATGACCAGACAGTCGGGTCCTGAGAGGTAGTTCATCTCAAGCTAAGAGAGATGTATTTTGGGAATGATCAAGGATAAAGAGACAGCCCAAAATTCAAAGTTCAAACTACTGGAAAGGAAGGATTTTCTTACCTGCAAGCCAGTTTGGAAAATGTGTATATGGTCTTTAGATTGGGGTGGGATCCATTATTTTCTGAGTGAGAATACAGCAGATTTGTGCTATGCTTCTCTTTACAAGAGTCTTTGCTTCTCCTCCCAGGCTCAGCAAATACACTGCAATTGACTTTGGAAGCAACCACACAAGCGTTTATGAAACTGGTGAAAATTAACAAAGACAGGCTTTGGGAAGCTAACTTATCACAATGTGTTCTGACTACACTCTATGAATAGGGAAAAGTCATAGTGAAAGAGCCGTAGCTTAACACAAGACAGTTTTACCATGGTGTGTGTATACAGCATCAGTAACTGTCCACAACCACAGCCAAATACTCATTCATCAGCAATTAACATGACTGACACAGGAAGAGAGGTCTAAAGGTGAGGGGGTCGTCAAAAGGAATAATGCAGCCCTTCGTCATTTCTAACGAATGCCTGTTATGGATGCCTTGGGACCCCTGAGTCTGGAAGTCCAGCCAGATTCTGAATCTTGCCTCCCTAAACACTATCCCTACCTTCAGCTGGATTCATTCTTTACCCTTAACAGCTATTCTTCAGAGCCCCTATTTAAACAATTTTGTCCCCATGACCCATTATGTTAAGTGATTACATATGATTTTGTAGCCACAATGGACCTAACTAAATGACAGTTCTTCATTCACCGTCCCAAACCAGATTTCTTTAATTGTGAAACACTGATCTGTTGTTTTACCATTTACCATCCTTGTTTTTGATTCCTCGATTCCCTTAGAAAATCATTATCCTTACACTAGTCTAATAAAATATGCTATCGTGCTCTCTGCCCACTGTCCACACTTATCCTGTGCATTTGCTTTAAATTATTTTTAAGTTAGCATAGAAGTGCTTCATCAGTTAGCTGATGTTGAGGTCTATCATCGTGTCGTATTTCCTCCAAGCTTCTCAAGTCTAGCTGATAATGAAGCATGTCGATTTTACTACTGTCGTGAACATTCCTTCCCAAGCAGCCAGATGTTCTGCATCAGTCAAAGAATTTTTTCCTAACTTTCACAAATGCTTAACAAAATAACTCTATTCCTGGGGGAACTGAGGTATGCAGTTCCTCTGAAATGTCTGTTCTAATCCAATGGAGAATTGTACTGTTTTCTAAGTGATCAGTGCAAGCACAAAGTTTCTCTACTTTATGAGAGCAGAGGGGATCTCCCACACCGTTCTCAGGGGTAGTACATGAGTTCCTGCAAACACTAGCACTAACCCATTTTTATGCAATATCATAGTGTGGTGACTAAAAATATAGTGCCAGGGCTTGACTCCTGTCTCGGCCATTTACTTACTTGCTCTTTTATTGCCCTGTGCCTTGACTTCTTTACATGCGAAGTGCAGAAAGCCACAGGGATGTCATAGATTTAGGAGATAATGTGTACAAAATCCTTGGGAAGTGAATAGCAGAGAGTCAGAGCTCAATAAATAGTAGGGAGTGCTCTGCTATTATAACTCCTCTGCAAGTTCCCTCTAAACAAAATGGTCCCCTCAGGCATGTCCCCATAACCTTATACATGTCAGTAAAGCAATCAATATACTGCAGAATGGCTTCATCTTAATATCTCTATGCCTCTCATAACCTGTGGGATCAAGGTCTTCCCATTGTGTCTGCATTCCCCACACCCACTGTGGTGGGTGATATATTCTTAATCATAACAAATTTCACCAATTGCAAATGAGTTTTATTTTCACAGATAACCTAAAATGTATCTGTGCCCAGATGCATTATAAAAGGAAACTACTCAATTTGAATATGTTTCAGTAAAAACTAAACTGCATGAAAAAATAGTTTAATTGGAAAAGTGCTTGAACCTGAGTTCAGTTCTCAGGATCCATATCAGGACTTGTGATCCCAGCACTGGTAAGGCAGAGCCAGATGGATCCTCCAGGCTCTCTGGCCAACCAGCCTCACCTACTTGGTAAATTCTGGGCCAGTGAGAGATCTTGTCTCCAAGTAAAGGTAGGCAGCATCTGAGAAACAACACCCTAGACTGTCTTCTGAACTCTACCTGCTCTCATGGACACATGCACACCCACACACAAAAACATGCACATACTCATGCACACACAGCAATAAAACAAGGTCTCATGGAAGCAATGATACTTTTTATTATATTCTCTTATTCTATGGTTTAAAAAAAACTCAGAATAATTCTAAGACACTCTTGAAAAGTTTTTGAGGAAAGGCTCAAAGAATTTGATTTTTTTTTCTTTTGGACCTTGTGCCCGTAAATTTGAATAGTCATTCAGGTTTAACATCATTTCAAAATATAAATTCTAGTTTGTCCCTGAAAGGTCAGACCAATATACATCTCTTGATGGCAGACATGTGAGGAAAGAGAACAGTCAATCGGTGGCATTTGTTTTCAGTGTTAGAATCCTGAGATGCCTGTGGATTGGCAAATGTGTGTTTCTAAGGATATATCATTCCTTCCCCTTAGCAAGTATATGAATACAGAGTGATCTCTGTTTTATTTGAACTCAGGAAATAAATACTTTTCAGAATCTAATTATTTTCAGCACGTTTTGATTTTATGGTCAATATAATTTGATATTTCTGTTGAGTATTAACCTAAAAGGAAGAAGATTTATTTTTTTTAAAAAAAATCTTACATGCTGAATGACAGTCCATGGGATCACCTAATGCCTCATATAGACAAAAATTGGGTGACGCATGTCAAAACGATGCTCACACAGTTGCTTTCTCCGTGGAACTGGGGACAGTATTAGGTCAGTACACAAACTAGCGCTGATTTTCCTGAGTACTTCTCATGCTTGAAGAGCTACTTCAAATGCCAGGTTGGGGCGAGAGCTGGAGCTCTGTTGGAAGAGTGCCTGCCTAGCATGCAAGAGACCCAGCTTCAATCCCCAGTACTACATAAAGCAGCAGGCATGGTGATGCTCACCTGTAACCCCAGCACTGTGGGGATGGCAACAGAAAGATCAGAAGTTCAAGGTCATCTTTGGCTACATAAGGATTTCAAGACCAGCCTGAGCTACAGGAAACTCTGTCTCCAGAAAACAAAAGGGAAAAAAGCAAACAAACGAACAAAACACAAGCTGTACCAATTCCTGGAGCTTCCATAAATTTTGCAAATGATACTCTTGCTGGGGTGACTTATGTCACTGCATCTCTGCCAGGTAGGATGGTTTGAATGAGATGGCTCCATACATAGGCTCATATGTCCTGTTGGTGGAACTTTTGGGGAAGGATTAGAGGGTGTGGTCTTGTTAAAGGAGGTTTGGCACTGAGGGTGGGCTTTGAGGTTTCAAAAGTCGAGGTTATTTCAAGTTAGCTCCCTGCCTCCTACTTTCATATAAGGATATAAGTTCTCAGCTACCATTCCAGTGTCCTGCCTGCTTACTGCCATGCTTCCTACCATGATGGTCACGAACTCTAATCCTCTGCAACCGTGAGCCCCAAATTAAATGTCTTCTTTTATAAGTTGCCTAGGTCAGTGGTGTCTTATCACAGAAATAGAAAAGCAATCAAAATACCAGGTGGTGCTCATAATTATAGACCATTTGAGCTCTTTCAAAACACCAGCTTTGAGGTAAAGGCTATAGTGACTGAGCTGATGGGACTCCCATGTCCATTACCCATGTGTTAATGTGCTGGGCGGATGATGTCTCCAAACTGCAGCTCTTTTTTTTTCAGTTTAGACATGAGCCCTTCCATCACAGGCTCCTTTGGACAGTGCAATGAACCCATGGAGTCTCTTAAAAACAATTTAGCAGAGTGCCTGGCACAGGCAGGTCCCTGTACACAGTGATAGTAAACCCATCTCATAGCAGACCTTAAGGCTGTCTTAAAATCACATGCTTTCTCATCTCTTTTCTGATTTAAATATCTTTATGGCCTCTTCTAGATTTTTTTTCAGCTATTACTACCTTAGTACTAGCTGAATTTTCTGATCTGTGTCCCACAGGGACCTGAGTCCTGCACTGCCGTCCTATGTGGTGTCTAATTATTCCCTAAATGGACACACCTCGCTGCACTCTTTCATGTCGGTATCTCATTAGAGTGCTAATTGGCTCATCTTGTTATTAGCATCCCTTCACCAGCATCCCTCTCCCCTGCACCTCGTATAGTCCTTACATCTCTCTATGCCCATTCCTTTCTTCTTGGTATCAGACCCTTCCTTTTATGCTTGTTGTCATTCTTCCCTTCCCACATAGCTCATTACACCCCTCCATCTGTGAACTTCATTATCTCATCCCATTTTTACCTCATTACCGCCCCATCATGCACATGTGATTAGCTCCTCCATTCAGGCACAGCACCGAATTCTTTGCCTCTGCTTCTCATCATGGGCTGCCATTCCCACCCTCCCCATTTAAAGCCCCCATTTACAAATCACATCATGCCCCCATGCCTTTATCATTACACTCATCCATTTATGCATCTCATTACATCATTACCAATGTGTATCTCTGTGTGTGTTTCTATTTGTCTGCCTCATTATGGCCCCATCAAGCATGTGCATGTCATTACTGCCCCTTGAAACATTCATGTTGCCGCACATTCTTCTATGTTGGCATCCCATTACATCCACTGCTCCCAGATTTGACAACCAACTAACAAAAACAGGCAGATAAGTATGTCTTGCTTTTAGGAAATAAAATATGTTTCACAGGCACCTAATGTCAGTGTTTCTGATATGATCCATTTATTTCAGAAAAAAAATTCATATACTTATTTAGCTCAAAGATACAAAGCATTATATTTTATATATGTGAGAAGAGGCTTAGCTTCAATTTTAAATGTCATTACTATTTTTTATTATTTCTTTCCATTTTTGGTAGTAGTGTAATTACCCACAAAGGCTGCAGCAGCTCCTCCCTGAAGTTCAGGGGTCACCATGTTTTGCAATTGGAGCAGCACATTGGAAGTCTAGAGGAAATCAGAATGTTTTCCCCAGAATGCTACTACTGAATGGCAGGGGCGTGAACTCTGATCCTCTTGTTCCAAGTGTGTCCTTTGTACTGCAGAACTTGGTGTGCATCCTCCCAAAAGTCTATAGGAGGAAACCCCTGTGTCATTCAACAAATACGTACATACATCATGCACACGTAATAATAATAACAATAATAATAAAGCTTCAGGTATATTTATGAATTATATCCCCTCACTTAGCATCCATATGAGTTCCCATTGTGTATCTAAAGCACAGTTTGGTGCATCCATTTCTCGCGCACACCATGCCTAGACTGCTGACGGCATCTACTTCCATCACTGTTACTTCACTTAAGCTTCGTTCTGTGCTTTGTCTATCGAAAGACTAAATGAAGACATTTAAAAGTCCAGCATCATGGATGCAAAACCTTCTAAGGAACATGTGGCCCCTTCTCTTCTCATTGTCTCCAGTTCAGCATGCTCCTGCCTCTGGATAGCCTGTGTCCTCTTCGACCTGCACTTGGGCTCAACACATGCAAGCCTCCCCACAGGCATCTTTGTGGTTTTCCTCTCTCCATGGAAATAGATCCAGCCTGCCCACCGAGGCCACCTTACTTCTGTCGTGACACAGCTTTCCTTAGACATGCAGAGAATCCTTGCACTTTATGTGCTGTGCCACTTGTGGGGTTGTGTTTGACACATTTCTTGCAGAAAGCCTGGAAGGGTTTAGGATTGTTCCCCGTGTCTGTAGGGGTACTAGCAGTACTAAAAACAAGCAGGGCTTTATTTTGTTTTTAAGGTTTCCCTCTTTCTCTCTTCCCCTTTCTCCCTCCCCCTCTTTCCCTCCTTCCCTCCCGCCCTCCCTCTCTATCTCTTTCTGTGTTTCTCTCTTGTGTGTGTGCGTGAATGTGTGTGTGTGCATGTGTGTGCATGCATACATGCGTGCATGCATGTGCATGTGTGTGTGCATGGGTGTGTGTGCATGGGTACATGGCGTGCGTGCGTGCGTACGTGTGTGTGTGTGTGTGTGTGTGCATGCGTGTGTGCGTGCATATGTGTGTGAGTGTGTGTGTGTTTATGAAAAAGCATGCCACGTGTGCACAGGCACCAGTGGTGGCCAGAAGAGACTGATGAATGCTGGTCCTCTAGAAGAGCAGAAAGTGCTCTTTGCAGCTGACTCATTTCTCCCACCCACTAGAATCAGTTTTATCTCCTTTTTTACTACTTCAAGTGGTTAACACAGCAACAAAATCTTTTTTTGGTTTGATTTTGGAGACAGGGTTTCTCTCTGTAGCCCTGGCTCTCCTGGAACTTGCTCTGTACATTAGGCTGACATGGAACTCCACCTGCCTCCCAAGTGCTGGGCTTAGAGGCATGTATCACCACTGCCCAACAACAAAATAATTCTTGAAGGTGGATGTTGCTCAAACGTTGACATGCATTGGCATATTAAAATAATTGGCACCTAAAAGTAGCTGCTCTGGTTCCCAGAGCCTGGGGCACTTCTCACCATCAAGAGGCAATCACAGAGAGAACAAAATGGTCTCCTAGGAGTATGACTGGTTTTTAAGAAGTAACCACTGAAGAAATCATTGCAGACCATTGCAAGCACATAATGCAATCAGACCGTGTGCATTAATGGTCCACAAAAGCCTATTCAGACGCAAGGAAAAACTTACATTCTAATTTTCTTGAAGAACCCTGAGCCTAGAAAGGTTTGCCAATGTCAGGTAGAGAAAAAAACCCTGGTGTTCTGCTGGTGGAAATGTGAACTTGAGACTCATTCTGGAAAGCACGTTGGCAGAACCCCATGACACTAAGGATATGCATGACACAAAATGTTTAATATCACATCAAACCAAGTGTCTGGGGTTGCACAGATTATTGTTTTCTGAGAGCAAATAGCCTCACCAGTTCCCTTTGGCTTCTGTTGTTAGCTCTGAGGCAAGACAATAAGAACCAGATGTCCTTCTACCACATTGTTGGGTCTGCACTACAGGCAAAGAACTCAGTAAAGATGAAGCTGGTCATTGATGTAGGGAAGGGACAGCAGCCAACTCCTTACCTCTGAAAAGAGGAAAGAAGAATCTATGCTCCTTGGGAAGACGCCTGGAATTTTTTAGAATACATAACTCTCTCCAGGGGAAAGATGAGACCAAATTCTCCAATGGACACCCAAACAGCCATAGATTTCCCCAGGATCCTTGGTCTCATCACCACACTGGATCATAAACACTTCTAAGAAAATAAATCTCTCTGGATGGTGTGTCTCACTTTTCTAGTCATAAAATTAGGTCCCACTACTCACTAAAAATTTCTCAGAAAGCCCTAATTCTGCAGAAACATACTCACAAAGCACACAGACACACACATACACACACACATCTTCTCAACTGTCCAACATGAATACCTTATGACCCAGGAATTCCATTTTAGAAAGATTGTCCCAGAACCATCCCTGCTAACGCCACAAAGAGGGAGGTGAGGGTATTATTCTTTTCATATTTCAAGTGAGTACAAAGATTATATACCTCTTGGTACCCATTACCAAGGGAATGTGTGTGTATGTATGTAAATGTATATATGTGTGCACACAGGTGTGTGTGTATGTTTGTATGTGTGTGTATGTATGTATATGTGTGTATGTGTGCGCACAGGTATGTGTGTGTGTTTGTATGTGTGCATGAATGTGTGTATGTAGAAGGTACATTGACACATGCTTACACATATGGACAAGCCACTATCAACTGTCTTCCTCCATCACTTGCCAAATCATTTTTATTGTTGTTGTTACTGTTATTTTGGTAAGGGCATCTCACTGATGTTAGATCTTACTCTTCAGGCTAGAAGCTTTGCCAGAGACCATCCTAGATCTACTTGTCTCTGCCCCAACCCTTCAACACTGGGTTAACAAACATAACAAAATTTTTGCTGGCTTTTATATGAGTTTTGAGGATCAAAATTCAGGTCCTCATGTTTAGTTAGCACTTTACCGACCATGTCATATCCTCAGCCTCATGGAGAGAACATGAATGAAATGAACAGAATGAAGTCTACAGTGTAATACCAGCTGGAAAACTAAAAAATATTATTACTAAACATTGATATATACTTTTCAAGAACATATTGGTCCTAAGATATAAATCAAAGGATAAATATTTATATCAATGAACCTCATTGCCCAATGACTTGACTTAAAATCTCTCAGACTTTTGGTGATGTGAAAGTGTAACCAAATGCACTGAGGTCACACATATTCTTAGGAAAGCACATTAGGGGTATGCGCATCCCTGAGCATGCTCAGTTTAAGGGCACAGTTAAGGGATAGGTGGCAAACACATTTTTGAGCATGCTTACTTCAAAGTCATGCACACATGTTTAAAGATTACTGGTCATGAGCACTTTGAGCATGCTCAACTGCATCAGAAAGATGAATGATAGGAATGCCTCTGAGCATGCTGAGTTTTCTCCCAAATTTGTAGCTTGAAAACAAAAACACAAATATTTTAAAGGTGTGTTCATTTTGAGTTTATGCCTGCCTTGCTTAGCATCATAAAGTTATATGCCTTGAAGAGGTATTATAATTCAGATTTTTAATTTGGGGTGATTTATGGTACAACATTCCTGTGACAAGAGGTTTCTGGCCATTCTTGATCCAGACCACCTAGCCCATGGTCTGGATCTGTGCACCGCTTCTTATCTGGATTTGTCCCAAAGAAACACACAGTTATATTAATTTTATTCTGCTTGGCCTGTGTCTGAGGCATATTGTTAGCTAGCTCTTTGATCTTTTTTTCTTTTTTATTGTTTTTTGAAAATCAATATCAAACTTTATATATAAAAAAATTCAGGATAGCTTAAAAAAAACATACAGTAATAAAACTTCTCTTTTCCCTAAAATACATGAGACATAAAAAATAGAATCTAAGGCTCCTCAAGCCAGGTTAGGCTCAGCTAAAGATGAAGAAAGCACAGTAGGTCACAGCTAATGCCCACAGATGCACTATGGCAACCACGAATTTCTGCTAAGCAACCCTTCTACAGTCATACTAGAACTGTGTGTGTGTGTGTGTGTGTGTGTGTGTGTGTGTGTGTGTGTTTTAAATCACTTTATTCACCCATTATCTTTCAATGAAACAAGAATGGTTTTGCTTAAAGTCCACTAATGAGTGAATACATCCCCTGCTTCTCTTTCTGGAATTGTGATGCCTCGCTCAGGAGGATAGTCTCCATATCCATCCATTTGCCTGCAAATTTTAGAGTCTCATTTTTTCTTACTGCTGAGTAGTATCCCATTGTATAGATGTACCACAGTTTGTTAATCCATTCCTCAGTTGAGGGGCATCTATGTTGTTTCCAGGTTCTTGCTATTACAAATAATGCTACTATGAGCATAGTTGAGCTAAAGCTTTTGGAATGTGAATGTGTGTCTTTATGGTATATGCCCAAGAGTGGCAATTATGGATCCTTGGGGAGATTGATTCCCAGTTTTCTGAGAAACCGCCATACTGTATTCCAGAGTGGCTGAACCAGCTTACACTTCCACCAACAATGGAGGAGTGTTCCCCTTGCTCCACATCCTCTCCAGCACAGGCTGTCATCTGTGTTTTTGATCTTAGTCATTCTGACAGGTGTAAGGTGGTATCTCAAAGTTGTTTTGATTTGCATTTCTCTGATGGCTAAATATGTTGTAGATTTTTCAGCTTGATTCAACTTATTTCCATTCATCTGTCCTGGCACGTGGCCCGTGGCTTACCTATTTAATTACATCTTGCATCATGGGTGGATGGATCTCATCTCTTTGACTCTGCCTTTCTTCCCCTATCTATGCTTCAATTTCTTACCTACTCTAAGGTTCCCTATATAGGCCAAAATAGTTCCTTTATTAACAGCATATAGAAAGACATTCCCACATCACTTCCCCTTTTCTGTCTAATCAAAAAGGAAGGTTTTAATTGCAACCTAGCAACATTACATATAATAAAACAGCTATCAAGCAAGAATTATGGTTATAATATCTAGTCTACTTATATTTAACAAAATTAAAGAAAATAATTTATCATGTGCCTTATCCTTGTGAGTTTAAAGTTTCATATCTAATATACTTCTAAAATAACTAAGAAAAATTATATCTATAACTATCTAATCTTCAACTACATCAAAGACCACAGAAGGATATAATGTTACCTGGGTAAATAGGAAGTGCAAGCAACTTCTTTTTTTTTTTAGAATAGTAAAGTGTATTTTATTTATTTTTTTATTTTTTTGTATACATCATACATTTATTAGTGAATATCCCTCTGAAATCAGCAACAATATTAAAAAAATAATGATTGCACTACTTGGTTAAGCAGAACTAGCAACTTTCATTTTAAAAAAAAGTACAAATCTGTTAAAAATTTCAATCCGTATATACATATATAATACAGCATACTAGTTATGTTAAAGCAAACAACTTCTAAAATCTAGAGATGACATATGTCTGCCTGGACAGTTACACAAAGTTCTTTGTAAAAAGGTGGGGCATTCATCTTCGGCCTACAGGCTTAGAGAGTCTCTGGCATACCTTTCAGTGAAGCAGGAAATCTGAAGGACTGCTCTGCCCATTCTGTCATTATTCATCAGTCTCTTCTCCTTGAGTCCTGAAGGATGTCTGACAGTTTTCTCTGCAAAGCAGGAACCTGAAGGACCATCTTCACTTGTTCTGCCAAAGTTCAGAGGTCACTTTCCTATGGGTCTTGCATGTTCAGTTTATACAGCATATTGTCAAGCAGTCAATAAAAGAGCAGTTTCTCATCCAGTGTCTAACCATTGCCACAAATGAAGAAAATTCCATATGGACTTTCTTCAATGCCCATCATTCTCTTGAAGTAGATTGGTGCTGCCAGGAGCAGACCTGTCTCACTGTCCAGAAAAGTCTGTTCTTAAAATATTTTAAATGCCATATTCTGTAGGTCTTAGAAGTATTTGAAGACTTATCTTCAATGTGTGTGAAAAAGAATACATAGGCATCAGAGACAAAATAAGTATATCTAATTGAAATATATCTTTTTATACCTAAATAATCTAACTAACATGACTATAAGTTTGGTTGTCATAGATGATTATTAATCTGCATTTCTTAATTATACATTACAATTTTAAATGAGATACATAAACATCATACCTTAATCAAGAGTAGAAAAATATATACATCATAACAAAATTGACCTTAAATTTGTATCAATAAACCAAAATCTATACCAATTTAAAATATTCTGAGATTAACACTGATTTTTGGATTAGAGTAAATTCAATAATCTATTGTTTTAAAATCATTCATGTACTATATCCCCTTTTTTTCTTAGAAAGAGATTGACTATGACCATTAACCATTTATAATGAAAACAAACAAACATTATTTTGGGAATTTGGGTGTAGTTTTTATTACTACTTCCTACTGATTGAGGAGCATTAGCAATCTCATGGGGTCCTGAGACTGGATCATCTTAGTCACACCCTTGAAGCTGATGTGGCCATCTCTTTCCATCAAAGATTTTTCAGATGGTCTTGCTTGATGAAATTATATTTGCCTGAAAGCAATCCACAGGTTCTCATCTTCTGTGGAAACAAAAGCAGAACCTCTTTTCCAAAGCAACATGCCCTTAGAAACAAATTTCAAAGTCAAGATACCTTTAAAATACATATGTTTGTTTAACTTAGCAGCCTTTGCAATCAAATGTCTTTCTGCAGTTAGCTCATTAACAGATTAAAAGAAAATTAAAAGAAAACACAATAATAACAATAATCCAGACTCTTGGTATATTTTCATCTTTATGTGACTTATTATATTTTTATTACTGTATTTCTATTTTCAGGGGGCTTTCTCTACCCTCTTTCTTTTCTCTCTGATGCCTATGTATTCTTTTTCACGCACATTGTAACCCATTTAGAAGTTTTCTTCATCTGAATCTGTTTTATTATGTATCATTAATCATTTTCTAACCAGAAGAGCTTTTAAAATGCTAAATTACTTCCAGAGGACCCGGGTTCAATTCCCAGCACCCACATGGCAGCTAACAACTGTCAACTGTCTGTAGTTCCAGTTCCAGGCAAACACCAAGGCAAATAAAATGCTAGATTATACTAGCTGCTCTGGCTGCTATTCTGCCCTGCTTGGCTTTTCAACATGGTGGAGGCACTGGAGCCATGCTTATTTTCCCAATTTTTGGAATACTATTAAATACTGTGAAACTTTTTACCACCCCAACTCTTTAGGTTCCACATACCACCAAGTAGAACACCACTGCCCACTGTTCACTCCACTTAAATTCTGGTAGCAGGTTCTCTTAAAAACTCACACAGTTTTTGCTGCTAATGCTGAGTCAAGAAGTTGCTCTGAAAGGCACCACGTCTGCTCACTGCTAGCAAACAGAGCAGTTCCAAGAAAATGCTGCTACTAAGAAGCCATCTTTGACTCTGTTTCCTTTTTGGTCAATATAAACAGAAACTTTAAATCGATCATATGCAGCTTGTAGCTTATACCAAGTCTTCTGTGAGACTTCAGGAACCAGCTTTGGTGTGGCTTAAACTGCCTGCTGCAAGCCTGGCACCATTTCATAGCTCAACCACACACACCACTCTGTACTACAACTCACTTCAGAGCTACACTTGGAAGCCACTTTTGGCTCTGTTTCTGTGCTCTAACCCTTTTTAAGCTTTCTCAGACTTTATGTGGGTGTTCATCCCACATGGGGTGCCATCTGTAACAAGAGGTTTCTGGCAGGCCTAGTCCCAGATTGCCTAGCCCCACAGTCTGGATCTACCCACTGCCACTTATCTGGACCAGCAATCCCAAAGTCCCAAAGAAACACACAGATGCTTACGTTAATTTCATCCTGCTTGGTCTATGTCTCAGATATATTTCTAGCTAGCTCTTTCATCTTAATTCAGCCCATTTCCATTCATCTGCCTTGCCATGTGGCCCATGGCTTATCTATTCATTACATCTTGCATCATGGGTGGCTGAATGGCATCTCTCTTGACTCTGCCCTCCTTTCCCTATCTATGCTCCAATTTCTCACCTACTGCTAAGGTTCCTGATATAGGCCAAAGCAGTTCCTTTATTAACAGCATACAGAATGACATTCCCACATCATACTCCAAGTGAGTGCAGCAAGTGGAACCAATAAGTGTATTGGGTTCATATATAAGAACATGGTTCAGAGCTTACTCCCAGGAACTGTGTGACCACAAATCAGCCTCATGACTATAAAGTCCTACTCATCACCCAGGTGGTGAAATCCAAAATGTCCAACCCATCATGTAGGGTTGACTGTGACCCATCATGTATGGTAGGCAGTGACTTCCATAAAGCCTCATAGAGTCAGTCCCCTTTCAGTTAATTTCCCATTTTTTTTATAATTTAGTACCTCCTGAGACTCATAGCTGGGGCAGGATTGTGTACAGTTGGGGACTGGGGAAGGCCACTAGAATGAGTGAATGAGTGTAGTCTGCCGGGTAATGGTTTTGTGCAGGTAATTAATTACACTTCCTCTGATTTTAAGTTAGCTGTAGCATGTCTAAAGGATGGAAAATTCCACAGCACCAAATTATGATGTTCAGCATGTGTCCTAGTTAGTTTTAATTATCAATTCATTGTAAATAAGAGCCACCTCACAAGAGGGAATCTCAGTTGAAGGATTGTCCAGATTGTATTGGGTTGTGATCATGTTGTGAGAAATTGTCTTGATTATTGGATGATGTGAGAAAGTAAGGCCCACTATGGGTGGTGTCACCTCTGGGCAGGTGCTCCAAGGTTGCATAAGAAATCTGGCTTAGCATGAACCAGGGGGAACAAACCAGTTGTTCAGTTCAGTTCTGACCTTCCTTCTAGACTATTGTCTGAAAATGTAAGCTAAATAAACCCTGGCCTTCTTGCATTGCTTTTGGTCATGTTTATCACAGTAACAGAAACCTGAGATGGTAGAGTATGAAATGCATTTGAACTTATGACATTTTAACTATGATGAGTTTATTTATACCCATATCGTAATATAAGAAGTAGCTGTATCAGTGGAAAGCAGGAACCAGACTGAGGGGAAGAGTGTATCAGGGACAATAGGGAATTAGAGAAGAACCTTGCCTCCAGCCAAGTAACATCCATGGCTGAGTAATGTGGTTCCCTCATCTTCTTACCAAAGGAGAGAAAAGCAGGTCCCTGCAAATAAAAACCTGCTGTCCTATGCCACACAGTAGATGCTCAGAGCATAACTAGTAAATGCTGGTGAGTGCCATCAATTAGAAAAATGGAAATTCTTTGTTTTTCAACAAGAGAGAATGTGAAGTGCTGGCTATAGTTTTTAAAAATCCTGCTGACATCACAATAACAATGTCAAAGCTTTCTTGGTATTTTACACAATGGTAATTTATTTCCCTTGTTTTCACACTGATAAAATATATTTCTGGTTTTAATGATAAAAAATTAAAATAATTTTAATTTATAAAGAAGTAATGCTTGGGGCTGGGGAATGTGTCTTCCGTTGGCAGAGTACTTGGCTAGCACATACAAAGTTCTGGGTTCCACTCAAAGCACTGTATAAAACCTGGACATGGTGGCACCTGGAAGATAAGAACAAGAAGATCAGAGGTTCCAGATGCTCCTCAGCTACATAACAAGTTCGAGGCCAGCCTGGGACATATGCGATAACAATACATGTTTATCAAATATTGATGAAGCTGATGGAGCATGACTCAAATTGCTGCCTTCATTTTCTACTTGATCCTACACTCTTCTGCGACCTTTTTCATGAACCTTTATGTTTAAACTCTTAGGTCATAAACCTACATTCTCTATCATATTCTCTTTTGCCTTGTCTTTAGGTAAATGTGCAGATTTGTCTTTTGAACTAAATCAAGTATTATACCATTTCTCTTAGTTCTTCCACAAAGGTGTTCTTCAAAATTCTCTCTACTGTGAACCAAATGTAGGGGTTCTGATCCAGCCACTCAGTGCCACAACCAGTCACAGCTACCCTGAACTGCCAGACACAGAATTCTGAAGGACACAAAGAACTTGAGTCTAGTCTGTGTTCTCTCTTTATAGTGGGAAGCCTGCCGTGAAGACCTCATTGCTTATGTATTCCTAGATTTCCCTTATTAATTTAGGCTACAAAAAGGAGAGCCCATGGAACCTACCTCACATGTGGCACCAATGTTGAAGATTGAGATATGTTATCCTACGTGCCCAGACTGGTTCTATGCTGCCATTGCTAAATGGCTGTTACCTACCCAGTGCTCACCTTCTTCCCTAAGCACTAAAACATGTTACCAGAGTCTAACACAGGCCTGGTGAGTTGCACAGCTCATCTCTCACTCATCTCTCTCTTCCATATTGAACACTTTGGAATAATGACATGTTCTGATTTTTAAATATGAAAATTGTGCTTTTGTGGACAGACTACATACTTTGTCACATGAAACCAAGTACTGTGGGAAAGTATGACCAGATGTACCAGGAAATGGACAAATTCCTCAAACACCAATGATTAGACACAGGTCAACCATCTCTACATGGTTCCCAAAGGTGTAGAATTTTTCAGGCAGTGTACATCAGAATAACTTGGAAAGCTTGTTGAAAAGCACATGCTCCCAAACCTGACCACAGACTTACATTAGGCTGTCACAGATGAGAACTACATGTGATGCTTATAACAGTTCTCCTAAGATCCTGATATTGAATCCAGCTGTGGGGAAGCTGACTATCTTAGAAAGAGCCACATGCCACACTGATGAATTCAGACTCCTAAACTTCCTCACTTAATGATTTTATTCTAAATCCTTGTTTAAAAAAAAGAGTTCCTATAATATTATAGAGATGTGCATGTGTTATATTGCATTGCACTGCACTGTACTGTACATATTGTACTGTACTGTACTGTATTGCACTGTATTGTAGTATTGTATTGTATCGTAGTATATCATATGTAATTTGTACTGTTGGGAATTGAGCTCAAGGCATGGCACATGCTAAGCAAATACTCTACCACTGAGCAACACTCTCATCTCCCAGATTAGAGATTCAAAGAAATGTTCTCTAGATGAATATGGTAGCTTGCATCTGTTGTCCCAGCCAAAGAGTCAGAATTTGTAGAACACAAGAGTTTGAGGCCAGCGTGGGCAACATAGCAAATCCCATTTCTTGACAAACAAACAAACAGAAATGAAGTACTCTGCTCATCTTTAATGTGCATGCTCTAATAAACATGGAAAAAGGAAGCTCAAATGTTACTATTGATATAAATTAGAAATAAGATATATGAACCTCAATTGGTAAAATAATAATTCATTGAAATTACTACAGGCAAAGTGTTATTCATCATATTTTCAAATATGGCAAAAGAGCATAAAAGTCAGTCTTCCTGTGAAGGTGCTTTTGTTCAGTGGAGGGTTAAAAGTCACAGAGCAGTAAGCCTCTCCCATAGGAAGCCACTTAACCACACACAGACAGAAGGCATCTTCCAGTGTCCCATCTCACTTCCTCAGACTACAGAACTGTGCCTCCTTTGTCCCTTCCTCCATTGTCCCCAGCATACCAGCTGTTCTGACACTATATTTCATTGATTGAATTCAATAGCAGTATCTTTCAGTAGCTGAAAGAATAAAAGGATTAAATTAGGGAGTGAGCGTTCTTTAATTCTCATGCTAATTCATGAATTCAACATAGTGTTTCTTACATTATGCCTGTCCAATGACTGATATATTGATTATATTTTCTCAGTAAGTTCATTTTACACCTGGGACTGCATATTATTAGGATGTGCACCCTAGAAAAACTATTAAAGCACCGGGTCCTTATTAATGTGCAAGAACATTAGAGACTTCCTGAAAGTTTTCATTTCTATCTCTTAGATGTTTTCACACTAGAAGTCCTGTTACCCAGAAACACACACAGCACACAAGGCAAGCCCACATTTTCCTTCTGTGCACAGAGAGCTTTAGAACAGAATTTAAATGTGCCAGAAGCCAAAGCTATTCCAGATGTATATGCTCTGGCTGACTTCTAGAAAATTCTTCGCAGTAACCTCTCAGTACATAGACTACGGTGTGAGCTCCAGAGCCCACTGCATACTTTAAAAACAAATATCACATTTATTTATGGACTTAGACAAGGGTGTGGCATTGCATCATGTTTGTCAGGGGAACGTGTTAGTCAGGGGACACCTTAAAGGATTAGTTACCTCTTTCCACCATGGATTCCAGGAATTGAGCTCAGGTGGTCAAGCTTGGTGGAAATCCTCTTTACCCAAGAGCCTTTGCCTTCTGAGCTAACTGATGCTCACCTCCCCCTTCCTCTCTCTCACACACAGAGTTTTATAAAATATAATGATATAAAGTAGTAAATGTCCACCATTGTTCTCTGCTGCCTGGTTTATTTTTCCCTATGTGAATTTACAAGAGACTTCTTTGTGGTTTTCCAGATTCCTGATTTCATTAATTACATTTTTCTCTAAAGTTGGAGTCAAACTTATCTAACCAACTGTTATCCAAAACCATTTTCTCTCTAGTGACTGACTTCTTAACCTTTTTAACTATCTGACACTTGCTAGGGAAATCCTCAGAGCATGTTTACTGGTATTAGTCTACATAAACAATGTGAGTTCATTGTCACTCCAGTTTTACTGAGACCTGATTTGAAGCGTACCTGGGAACCTGACACTTCTGAGTGGAACCATTCTTCTTTTTGAAAATAGCCAAAAGAGGGGCTGGAGAGATGGCTCAGTGGTTAAGAGCACCGGCTGCTCTTCTAGAGGACCCGGGTTCGATTCCCAGCACCCACATGGCAGCTAACAACTGTCTGTAGTTCCAGTTCCAGGCAAACACCAAGGCAAATAAATAAACAAATAAAGTTTAAAAAAAAAAAGAAAAAGAAAATAGCCAAAAGACCACAGTGGTGTTGGCAAAAACCATTTATTTGTTGTTGGACAAGCACGGCTCTTGATTTCTTGCTAGGTATTGGAAGCCACTCAGAGTTTCCTATTTCTTCAAGGCCAGTAGGAGAACCTTCTTTTGTAGGTATATGCTAGCAATATGAATCTTGTGTATGTATTATGAAACTGATATTCTGTTATCTTTGCTATCATCTAAAAAGACATTGGACCCTCCAGCACTCAAAGGCAAAGAATTACACAAGCAGCTGAACACTTAGAAATGAAACTATTGGTAGCTCATCTGAAGGCCCATCTGCCCCATCCCATCAGAACTGAAATATCCAGAGAAGGATAGAGAATTGTATATGAACTATTTTATCATTTTTTTGGATTCTAGATGTCTAAACAGAAGTTTGTAATTTTCTAAGCTAGCTTTCAAATTCTAAAACAAGCTAGTTCTCTTGTTTTGAAGATAGAAGAAAGAGGAGAGGAGAAGGAAGAAGGAGATGTGGCCATATATCAATTCTGGGGCAAAAAAAAAGACCCCAAGCACATGTAAGAAGGACAAATCCCCAAACTTATCACTGGCAGTCTGTGTGTGCTTGTTTTGTAACTTACTTTGATTTTGCATGGATACTTGAAGTTACATGTGCTTCATCTGTCTATTAAAGTTGGCTGTCGCTGCCAACTGCAATAGTTTCTGTAACGACCATCTTTCTTCCTCACTCAGATGGATCCCTTTGCACAACACCTCAACCCTCCAAAGGGCTACACCTGCTCCTGGCTTGAACTTGAGCGCTGGGATGCAGCCCAACATCTGTCTTAAACTTCTCAAGTAATTTTTTGCCAAGGCAAGTGTGGATTATTGGCAACAACCTGGGACATTCTTGGTCTCAGAACAGGAAAAATAAAGGAAGCTCTATGTATTATTTGAGTATTTTGTTTGCTGGTAGTGTTTGTGGGGAATGAAGAATTGATTTCTAATTTGGTGAGAAACAAAGACTGATCTGCATGCCGGTGGCCAAGAACAGACTTCAGAGACCTTGCAGTTTTGAAACAGATATTTATGAACATCTGCTTTCTCCCCATAAATTTTAATATGGATTTTATCCTTTGAAACATAAAAAGCTCGCAGGTACTTCTTTGGTCTTTATCTTGGGAAACATTCTTTAAAAAAAAAAAAAGTCTCTTTGTTTTTTCAATAAACACATTCTAAATCATTTTGTTAGAACAACATTCATTCAAAAGTGTGTGTGTGTGTGTGTGTGTGTGTGTGTGTGTGTGTGTGTGTGTGTGACATACAGGGTCTATTGAAATACCACTAATGTTAGGAATCTAAAATTTTGTATTCAGCATATGAAACCTGCAACACGTCTAATGCCAGATTGTAAAGCACATTTGTCTTAGTAAAGATGCTGAGAGGCCTGGTGTGCAGTTTTCATTAGAAGGGTTTGTTTAATACTTGTTTGTATAACAAGCACTGTCAGAGGCTGAGGTTTCAAACATCCAATTCAACAAACAAAATCCCTCTCCTCACTGTGCTTATCTTCGGGTGAGCATAAATGTTCTCCAAAAATAATTATTAAATTACCATTACATCTTTTATATGGGGCAAATGGGGTTTGTACTGGGCCTACAAACCAATGCAGCTACTCTATTCCCAGGGTTATACTAGATACTTGGGATGCAGTTGTTATCAAAGCAGATTGAGTTCCAGCCCTCAAATCGCTCAGAGTCTAGCACCTTCCACGTCTCTCGTCTGTGTCAACAAATGGAGAAGCAGTAGTTGTGGGGTGGGATCTGCATAGATCACCAGTTCTCTATTCGGGTTCATCTGAAGTTATGCGGACACTACAAGCCTCACTTGGCCTTTCTAAATGCCAAGAGTTATTACTACATGCAGGAAAGATGAAATTAGAGGACCATAGGCAAGGAAGTGAGGTCACAGTACATCAGTGCTCACACACGAAGTATGCTGAAGGTACCATGCAAGTAAAGCCAGCAAGAACCAAACCTCAGGAGGGTCAGGCTCTCAGGGGCGCAGCTCTGATGCCTGATAACACAAGGTACAGGTGATTTACATAACCAGCAAGTCCCAGAGGACAGAAGAGAAATTTCATTTGGTTAGGCTAATGGCTTTCCATCTACTTACTGTCTAATGGGATATCTTTCTGCTATGCCTCCTAAAATTAGAGCACACAGGCAGTGTACCACAGGCCATCTAAAGATGGAAACATCTTAGTGTGTCAAATTCTGCTCATCTACTCAAAAAATGATTAATTTGATAAACAATTTTAGAGATGATTTCCCACTAAAGCCAATAGCACTATATTGTGGAAAAGAAGATAATATCTGCATATAGACTTAAGATAAATCGTAAGTCTGAACTAGTGGAGACGAGGGTAAATGAGCTCATGTGTATTTTCCATCACTCTCTGAAAAGCCAACCTTATGAAAATGATATTTTGTGTATGGATAATTAGTTCTCTATTTTATATGCAACTTAAATATAAAGCCATTCAGCCAGGCAGTGGTGGCACATGCCTTTAATCCTAGCACCTGGAAGGCAAAGGCAGGTGGATGGATCTCTGTGAGTTTGAGGCCAACCTGGTCAACAAAGTGAGTTCCAGGATGACCAGGTCTGTTCCACAAAGAAACACTGTCTCAAAAAACAAACAAACAAACAAACAAACAAACAGATAGATGGATGATTGATAGACAGACAGATAGATAGATTAGATAGGTAGGTAGATGATAGATAAATAGAAGATAGATGATAGGTAGGTAGACAATAGATAGGTAGAGATAGATAGATAGATAGATAGATAGATAGATAGATAGATAGACAGACAGATAGATAGATAGACAGACAGATAGAGAGATAGACAGACAGATAGATGATAGAGGCATTCCTCCAGCAGCATTTCCTTCAACCACACTACCACTCAGATGTTCTTTCTTTATTGAAATTTGAGAGATGCTTCAATGCAGGAAAATTCTGAGCCACTTCAGATTCTGGTGTCTCTCCCTGCACCCCAAGCCTTGGGCATGATGCTATGTTTCCTTACTCTACTGTGAAGAACCAGCCTGTGGAAGAGTCTGAGCTAAGTACTCTTTCCCAAGGCTGGCAGAGAACCCCTTTTCATGCTCTCTTGGTTCCAGAACTGCTGTTGAATATTGGCCGTGCCGACTCCACATCCCCTTCTTCTGGAGTCAGGCGCTCCGTAGCAGGCAGGCATGCTTATTTCTTTATGCTTTGTGCTTCTGAAACAGGATCTGGACCAAGTTCAGCTCCATCTGGAAGAAGTGAGGTTCTTTGACGTGTTTGGCTTCAGTGAAACAGCAGGGGCGTGGCAATGCTTCATGTGCAATAATCCTGAAAAGGCAACCGGTGAGTGCCCCCATTTGTTACAAAACCCAGTGTGATGTACGGGGGTCTGTGAGTCCAGTGGCTCTAGCTGGCCTTCTGCTTGGTAAATGCCCATGTTGTACTAATTTACAGAGTAGTATCTGATCTCTGCCTCATACTAAGAAAGACTTCTCACTGGAGTGGCTGTGCAAAAAAAGGGCAGGATGCTAGAAAGGAGGTGTACAGAATCAGAAAGGAGAGGGAAGTGTCTTTGACCTGTTTGTGGTTATCAAGATAGCAATGGTGAGATAGATTTTTATGGTAGAGCACTTGCAAAGCAAGGGCAAAGTCCTAGGTCCAGTCTCCAGTATTTATTTTAAGGTGGGAGGGAAGGATGTAGGGATGAAAAAAGGAAGAGAGGGACCTTTTACTCTGAAAGTGTCTTTATTTCATCCAAATGACCCTGAAAGGTGGAGAAAACATTCTGCCCATCTGTATTCCAGAGCCTCCAAGCTGAGGCCAGCCTACATGAGGGACTGAGCACCCAGTCCATATTATCTTGTGGTTATTCCTCATGGTGCTGTTCGGTGAATGAACCATGTACACTGCTAATTGGCAGCAACTAGTTGCTACCAATTCACCATTCCTCACCTTTTCTGCTGCCCAAGCAATTTAGTCTATCAACATTACTAAAAGTAATCGTTAATGGATGCAAGCAAAACTCCATGCTCAGCATGCCAGAAGCCTGCTTTGATTTAGTCCCTTCAACAATATTAAGGTAAATGCTTTGTTTTCTGTACCTTCTCTTCTTCCAACTTGCGGGGTTTATCATCTTAAAGATAACCTATTGTGGCAAGTTTATCCCCTGCTAACTGCCAAGATGTTAGGGCTGAATCTTAAAAAAAAAAAAAAGTGTTCATTTGACCAGACAGAGGCGAAAATGTAAGAGGCTCACAGAGAGGTACCAATTAAAATGCATCACCCCATGGAAAAGGTATGGAAGGAAGAAGCTGGCAGTGGAGGATGCCAGCCTTTGTGTGGCACAGATTGTAGGCTGATTACAGAGTCCGGATTGATCCCACACCACTATGAACACCTCAGCTTCTAAAAAGTTAATTCAAGCAAATAAGAAATTGGGGAATTGCATGGCTCCATTATAAAACTTTCTAATCAGGGCTTTACCACACATATGCAAAAGACAGAGCATAAAAGAAACGTCATTTGAGAGCATGGTGGGATAAGGTGCTTACCTTAGGTGACTCGGAGAGAATCCTTCAGAGTGTGCAATCCAAGTGAGCTAATGCAGTAAATGTTGAATTAAACTGACTGAGGGGGGTGGCCTCAAGAAAGGGGGATAAATGTTACAAGATGTTCATTTAATATATATCTTCTCAAATTTGCTGCCACACACTTGAAAAGAACATTTTTGCACATCACCATCTTATTTGTTTTTCTCACCATGAAGCACAGACTGGGAACACAGAGTGGTAAAAGCTGTGGAAAGGCCAAATACTTCATAGCAGAACATGCTGAATCAAAATGTTCAGCCCTAAAACTTCTGTGTGTTTGAATTTCTTTTCTCATATCCTTGGGCTGCGAGAAAGACGATCTGAGACAGAGAAGGGTCCTTTTTTTAAATTGTTATTTTCACATTCAGAAACTCCTGAGTCCCTGGAGAGTTCATATTTGTTGTTGATTTCATCTTCTTTTTATAGCGGCATATAAATTATATAGTTAATCTAAGTGAAGGGTCTAAAATCATCCTGCAGCCAAATGTACTCTTCAGGGAGAAGGCATTTGCATTGTTGCTGTGCTTAAATTCCAACTTGAAAGATGACTAAGACATATAAATGAATATCTGGGTCACGGCCATGAAGAGTTGGCCTTGTCACAGCCTGTTTTTCACATATGCAGTGTGTGCCTTTTGGGCAGAGTGTCTTCTGTGGGATGCCTGGAGACAGAAAGATGAAGCAGATACAGTACTTAGAAGGATCCACAGTCCACTTACGGCCAGAAGACGTCTATGAGAAAATCTTGTACTCTTCTTTACACATTCTTTAGCATACAATAAATACTTATTGAATGAGTGAATGTGTATATGATATTTAAAAATGGCCAAGTCGCCAGCATGGTCTTTAATCCCAGCACTCAGAAGGCAGAGGCAGGTGGATCTCTATGAGTTCAAGGCCAGCCTGATCTATAAAGAGAGTTCCAGGGCAGCCAGGGCTACACAGAGAAATCTTATCTTGACAAAAAACAACAATAACTACAACAAAAATAGCTAAGTCAAATATTCCTTAATATTAAAATGTGATGCTTCAAGCCCATGATTATGTGTTAACCATGTCAAATACACATCACTATACCATACTTAGGGCACTGTGATCCCTAGTAAGAGAAGCTTGGTCCTGTTCCCTTCATAAAAGAACTCAGCACATAGGAACCAGATGGTCAGCCTCACACCTGACTGTCTTTTGCCCAGCTGTGTACTGTGCACTGCCCTGGACTCCACTTGTGCCTGTACTGAGTCAGATAGCCTGCCATCCATAAGAGGGCAACTGGAAAGAAGTAGGATCAGTCTCCAACAGAAAAAACTGAATAGGCTGATCCTCACCACCACCACCACACAGGGACTAACCAGTGATTCAGTAATTGTTCCCATATAGTCTGTGTTCCGATATTTTTAACTACTATCCAGCCTCTATGAATGATAAGAAATCATAAGGCAATTACATTTCAGGAAAGAAACTCAGAAATAAAGGATATTTCATAGAATGCTCAGACTAAGGCTCTGGTAGTGCTTTAGAAGCCAACTGCCATCAATTGGCTCATCACTGACTTCCAGCTCTTTCCTCATCACACAGAAGCACAGAGGTTGAATGTCTAGTCCTCAATACCATTAAAGTAAAATGAATCAGGAAAAGACAACTACACACTAGAGTAGTAGAGGCCCTGAGACCATGAGTTTATCACTCTAACTAACGCGTAGCTGTGGGTTGTGCCTGTGATGTTCTTCTTTTATTGTCATTACTGATCCCACTTTACAAAGAAAAGAAAAGAAAAAACAAAACACATATTCAACAACTTCCCCTCAGGCTACACAATTACCAATTTTCTTCAAGATAAGCTAATCCTATAAAATTGAAATTTCAACCTCTAGAGCCAGTCCAAATTAAAAACATGGAATTTTAGAAACTTCAATAAAAATTATTCCATATAGAGTATGTTGTAAAGACCAAAGGGAAATTTAATTGTTTAGATGTGATCTGCCTTTCTGATTAGTTTACAAGAGCGGAACTTTGATATGGTAATAAGTGGGTGGTCATTACGTGTAGCCAGTGATTATGAGAGAAACTATTTCTGGTCCAATTGCTGATCCGGTTTCAATAGTCATTTTACAAAGGTACAAAGCAAATGATGTCAAAATCCCGGAAATAACTCTGAAACCCTCCAAGACTTGTCTGGTGTTATTTACTCCACATGAATGAGAGAATAGAAGTTGAGCAAGACAATTTAGTCAAATGTAACTGACTTCTGGAAAACCATGCACACACTCCTTATCAGCTGCCTGGGAGTCTCGAAACTGCATGGCCTGTGACTGACTGTAAAGGAAGTCCTAGGGCTGCCCTGGGGCTCATCCGGACTTCTAGCCTGACACTTTTTTTTTTTAAGGAAAGAGAAATAGGTCATGATTTTTACTCTTGCTGCCCAAAGCACGTGGGGTGGATCAGTTCTTCTAACCTGCCAAAGGGCCAAAGAAAGAAGGAAGGAAAAGTTCAGAATTTTGGCACACATGTCCTCTATAAACCCGAGTAATCCCCAACATAATCACAATCTGAGTCATTTGATATTTAGAATTTGAATGTGGTTGTCAGCAGGAGGTCTCTATGGATTCTGAAGGAAAATAAAAGAATTCTTTTTGAATAATATTCTATCAAGAGTTCTCTGAAGAACTGATTTTAAATATTTGCTAGATGAGAGAACATGCTGCCCTTTCTATCAGACAAATGAAAAGGGGTTCTAAAGAAAATCAACATGGAAATGACCTCCTCAGGGATGAGATTGTCATATGCTGTGGCTCTCCTTCAGTGCATACCATTCTTGTTGGCTAAACGTCGTTCTACACCAAATGCCAACACAAATATGGGCTAAATGACCCTACAGAACCCAACTCATAGCCCACAAATAGTCCACAAATGAGTCCACTAGTAGGAAACTTCTCCATTTAATTTCTTTTTTTTTTTTATACAAAAGGATTTATTTAAAAACCAGTAAGACACTACTATATCATGACATTGTCACACTGGGCTTTTAACACAAGACTTGCTCTACAATACTGGGGGGTGAGGAGGGCATAGAACACAAATTGATACTGAAGCATAGCAATTAAGAAATAAAACAATGAAAGGAAATTTCTTTTAATGAGAATTCAGAATTAAACTTCAGAGGGACCCAACGTCATACTTCCATTCGGGAACTTGACAGAAAACATTTAGTTTGAACTGCTATTAACAGGTGGTAGGAGCCACCTTCAAATGAATCTTTCAAAATTGAAAATACTGCTTCACCACCTGTTGGGGATAAGCTGCAAATGGAATAATTTAGTATGGATTGTAGCTATTTTGATGACCACCTTGCCTGGATGCTTTCCCATAACCACTCTGCTGATCACCGCCTCTCCCGCGAGCTCTTCCTGCAAACCCTCCTCTGGACCCCCACTGCTGCTGCTGCTGATACTGTTCCTTTGACATGGCTACTTTTATTTCACATTTACTAAGACCAGCATTGTGGTGTTTCTTTTCCATTATCTTCTTCACTGGTTCCTCTTCCTTTAAAAGTAATAAAAAGAGTACACCCCTCTTACTGGTCTTGTTGTCCATGGAGAGCTCTATAGATTCAACCTCACCAAAACCACCGAAGTACTCTCTTATTTTCTCTTCAGGTGTATCTGGAGAAAGGCCACCAACAAAAATTTTCTTAACAGGTTCTTTTGTTTGCATGGCTTTGGCCCTTTTAGGATCAATGACTTTTCTGTTCAATTTCTTTTCTTTCTTTTTTTTTTTTTTTTTAAATTGAAGCTGTCTTTTTTTTTCCTTCTTTATTTTGTATTTATCAAAAAAAAAAACACAGTAAAAAGAATTTAAAATGTGGAAGAGTTAACAATAACTATACAGAGGATAAGAATCATAAGCATGGCTTATCAAGGGTGGAAATACAAATAAGATTGCTACACATATATTTTCTTTGTGTTCATCTTTCCCTCTGAATTTTTTTTCCATC
>PVIH01010741.1:0-14867 GCA_004025045.1 Sigmodon hispidus
GAGATTATAGCCAGGACTGAGTCGATTGGTTAGAGTACCATCGAAGGGACTGGTTAAGCTAATGTGCTGGTACATGCCTATGATCCTAACATAGGAGGGAGGCTGAAGCAGGAGGGTCGAGAGTCCAAGGCTAGCCTGGATTTCATAGTGAGTTCTAAGCTGACATTCGTAGAGATCTTATTTCATGAAAACCAACATCGATTATATAAATACTAATATTAAAATAATTTTTCCAAAGAATAACCATTAGGGGTAGCCAGGGGAGTCATTTCCTCTGTGTACACCTGTCCCCAGTCCGATGATTGCCAAAGCTGAGAGGACTGTTTTTGTCTTCCAGGGGCACCTCACCGAGTCAACGGGAAAGTGAGTGGCCACCTCCGAGTAGGTCATACTCCTGTGCACTTCACTGATGTGGATCTACACGCTTACATTGTGGGCAATGACGGCAGAGCCTACACTGCCATCAGCCACATCCCCCAGCCAGCAGCCCAGGCCCTTCTTCCCATCATCCCCATTGGAAGTCTGTTTGGCTGGCTCTTTGCTTTGGAGAAGCCAGGTTCTGAGAATGGCTTCAGCCTCACAGGTGAGTAGAGCTCAGATGTGGCAAACAGCGATTTAGAAGTAGTACCCATGGATCACCTAGAGATCATTTTATTTCCGGAGAAGAAGGTATCTCTTCCTAACTCTACCTGCACATCCTTAACATACATACATAGATCATAAGCTATTTAAGCTAAGTTGTGACTACTGAATGAGGCTTGCTACTGTTCAAAGAATTTATAAATACACAGTGCATATGAATGTTTCCAACAACACTTGCCTGTGCTGTACCACATGACTTCAAAGCAGCCTTGGTTCTAAGCACACAACAGGTACACTTTGTAAAACATTGCCTGGGACACCTGTGCTCAGATTCTAGTCTGTTGGGGGTTTTGAATTGCAGTGATTTTTTTTTTCTGTACTTGCAAAGTTTCAGGTCTTACAGAAACACACTGCTTTAATGACTGGTAAAGTTTTCGTATTTGCTGCTGCCATCCTTAGCACATAGGTGCCAAGTTTAGCTTTGGATTGTTCTCTATTCATATGTTAGATTTTAAAAACAGTCGACTTTAGTTTCTTGAAAACTGTTAAATGAGTTGTAGGTTGTAGAGATCAGGACATATTTTCCAACAATTTCTGAAGTGTCCCTAAATGTACTTCTGCCATTCTGTACTTGTATGAAGTGACATTTTCATACCAATGATTCCAAGATCAAAACCAGTTGACTCTGAGAAACACTGAAGGTAGTCTCTCTCCTGCAGCATGAAATATTCAGCTAAGAGATAATTCTTTGTATAAAATAATCAAGCATATCAGTAGTATACAAATTTATGTCATTTTTAATAAGTGCTAAATTCATATGTATGCCAAAGCATTGCTTTGAAATAAATTTCTTTGTGGCCTGTTATGCATAAATGTATCCATATCTTACACATCTGTATATCCAGGCAAAGCAGTCATGAGTGGAAGTCACGGTGGCTGTGGGACTGTGCAGGGCCAGAGCAGAACTGTGACTTGCCAATGGGTCCTCAGCAGATAGATGCCAGGGCTGATAGGTGGCACTCTCTTTCATAGACAGGGAGAGGGTAGTATTCTTTGGCTTCTCATAAACCTACTAGCAATACACGTTTCCATTCTTACACACAAAGGTGTGTGCTGTGAGGAAAGTTCTTTGCTCACTCCCCACTGCTTGGCCCAGCCACCATTTATAGGATGTATGTCACTTTTACTCAAGATTTAAATGAAATCTTGGGTCCAAAGTAGCTAAGATAGGGTATGAAAGGTTAAGCTTGAATTTCAGATAAATGGTGTTTAAAAATATAAATGTGTCCATCTTGCATTGCATAGGACATACATGACTGATGTATTCATGTTTTATGTGAATTTAAACCTCCTACTTTATGTGTGATTTGCTCAGTGGCAACCACAGGAAGAAGTCCTGGGTTATCTCTGACAAAATACAGCCTCCCGTAAAGAGAACATGGCAGGGGAATTGAGATTCTTTGAGAACTTGGGAAGAGCAGAGGGTCTGCAGCCAGGGCTGAGGCTGGGCATGGCACTCTCTCCCTAGGTATCATCTCCAACAGAGACCGTGAGGGGGACATACACACTGCTGACTACTTGCCGCCATGCCTCTTTGATGATAGACAAGCACTCTAACACCCAAGCCCAGCCAGTCCTCAGAATGATGTAAGCAAGACCTCTTGTCACTCACTTGCTGACTTTTTCCTCTGCAGGTGCTACTTTTGTCCATGACGCAGAAGTTACCTTTTTCCCTGGAGAAGAGAGGGTTCGTATCACTCAAACTGCTGAGGGGCTTGACCCAGAGAACTATCTCAACGTTAAGGTCTACATTGAAGGCCAGGTGCCCTTTATCTTGTCGAACTTCACGGTCCACATTGCTCCATACAAAGAGCTTTATCACCACAGGGACTCAGGTACGTGTGAGTTTCCGCAGCTGTAAAGTCGACATGGTGTCTGTCCGTCGTGAGATAGTGACAACACGTAAGTGAATGTCATCACAGAATGTCCTAGAACACAAAATGATGTTGGTATTTTTTTCTTGTTTTTAGGAAGTAATGACTCCTATACACAAGAATGTCAATGTCCCCACTCCAACTATAGGAACACATGACTCACTCTTGAGGGAGGGGGTACAAAACTGGATTTGCCAGGAGTGGAGACTGATCCAAGCATTATTGGGTCAGTGGGACCATAGGACTGTCTGCTCCCTGCCCAGGGAGGGGATGGGGAGTTGTGGAGAAGAAAAATGACCTGATGTGGTGGGAGGGGGAAGGGACCTTGAATAAGGATATACAGGGATGGAAAAAAAAAAGTCAGAGGGAAAGATGAACACAAAGAAAATATATGTGTAGCAATCTTATTTGCATTATCACCCTTGATAAGTCATGCTTATGATTTTTATCTTCTTTATAGTTATTGTTAACTTTTCAGCATTTTAAATTCATTTTACTGGTTTTTTTGATAAATACAAAATAAATAAAGAAGAAAAAAAAGAATGTCAATATCTTTGCACATTAATCTCTGGTAGTAGTAACTGATATGATATTATCCTCTGGGCATGGACTGTATTGACAGTTAGAATTTATGTTTTAGCTGATGATTTTAGCTTACTTTAAAAGTCACACAAAGATGCTTTACAATGTCGTAAAACAAACCTAGGATTTGGAGTCAATGTGAATAAATTCATTCACATCCTGGATTTGCCATTTAAAGTCTATGGGGAAAAAATTTCTGGAAAGTCCGTTTTCTCATTTTTTTAGCATGAAAATGAAAACATCTTTCCTGATGGCCTAATACAGTTGATAAATTTTATAAGGTATGATAAGCTGTACAATGTGTCCAGCCTGCAGCCTAGCAGGTGCATCCGTCCTGGCATAGCTATAAATACAGCCCAGTACATTTGTGGATGATAGTGCTTTGCAACAGCGTCAAGAGGCTGGCCACGTTTATACACAATTCTAGCTGCATGCAAGATGCTCCACTGGTCATGGTTGTCGCTTTGCAGTTGATCTGGCTTGAGTGGCACCTGTTTTGTGCCCCTGATTTCCAGCATGAGAGCTGGATACAGGGAAAAGACTAGAACACAGACCTTAACTGTGACCAGCATATACTGGAGCCAGTCCTGGCACAACTCCAAGCCAGAAAGGAACAACCTTTTCCTGGTGCCCTGCCAGCTCACCAGAGTGCAGAGCATTGGGGGGTTTCCCTCTGTGGAAAACTCAGATCCTCAGACACACTGAGTTCCAGCTCCACATCTTGGGCTATTCACCTAAACACTGCGGTTTCTATGCACACAGTCAGTGGGTCAAGCTAGACAGCTCTCAGCACACTGGCACGTCATAATGCTTGTTCTTTAGTGCGTGATGACGGTAGCAGTTCATAATGCTTGTTCTTAGTGTAGCAGTTGCCATCCTCAGCAGTGTGGCTGTGTATCCACTCAGGTTTGAGGGTTCTAGGTCTTTTCTTGCAAGCTTCCTGTGTGTAGAACATTTGGGAGTTCTCAGGGGATCCTGATCCAGGAATGGTGTGAAAAACTGTAGAAAAAAATAAATCAAACATGAACATTTTTGTTCTCAATATTTTTAAAATTCACCAGTTTACCTGTAAAATGTTCATTACAGCTGTGACCTCCTCCAGTTCCAGAAGTTTCTCTCTCACTTCTGGGTCTATCAACCAAACATGGCCCTACCACATAGACCAGAACATCACTTACAAGGCGTGCAGGCATGCCCCCAGACACCTGGCCATCCCTGCCACCCAGCAGCTGACTGTGGACCGGGCTTTTGCTTTGTACAGCGAAGATGAAGGTGTGCTGAGGTTTGCTGTGACCAATCAGATTGGTCCTATCGAAGGTATGTATATTATTTTTATTGGGCAGAAACCACATCTTTTTTTAAAAGCTACCGAACAGTTCTGGTTGAGTAAAGTTCAGTGAGTACCAGATATAAAGTCAATAAAGCTGGGCCCTGTGTAGACAGGCAGATGACCATGTTTACAATCAATTAAACACAGATCTTGGTTATTACTGTATATGATGGGTATGTACTGTGGCATGTATGCTGTGGAGCTCAGAGAACAACTTTGTAGAATCCATTCTGTCCTTACATGAATTCTGAGGATTGAATTCACATTGCCAGCTTTTTCAGCATAGGCTGTACTCACTGAGCCAGCCTCTCGGATTACTTTTATTTTTAAACTATTTGTTCAACAGGAAAATAAGTATTTTAAACAGGTGATGTTGAGACAACTGTCCAAATGCAGAAGAATGAAGTGGTACCCCTATCTCACCTCAGACATAAACAAAACCCAGCTCAAAGTGGGCTAAAGACCTACATGTAAGGGATAACCTTTTATATGGGCTAAAGGCTTTGTCTTCAGATGGCCATGCTCTTTTGGGAGGTTCTGGAAACTTGAGGAAAAGAGCACTAGCTGGAAGAAGTAGATGATGGGGGTCATAGCCTCCTGGGGTAAATCTTGTCCTGTCTTCCCCACTCATGACTGGCCTCTGCTACATACTACTGCTGTGTTGGTCTGCCTTACTACAGTCAGAAGCAGCAGAGTCAGACTGTTGACTGAAACCCGAGCTAGAATAAATCCTTTCTTTCTGAAGTTCTTTTTGTATTTTGTGACAGTGATAATAATACTAAGACAGCTATTTATTCAAAATAGCCAACAGGTAGAAGCAAACTATATGACCATCAACTAATGAACACATGCAAAATAGTCCTAAAGCCATACAGTAAATATTATTGTCATTAAAAGAAATAAAAGTACTCATTTATCCTACAGTGTGGTTGGCATTGGGCAGCATCATGCTAAGGGAAAGAAGCCAGTGACTACAGACAGCACAATGTATAATTCCATGTACACAGAGTGTCCAAACAGGCAATCCAGAGCATACCAAGTAGACTAATGGTTGTTCATGGACAAGAGGGGATAGACAATGGGATAGTCACTTCAGGGTGTACCGTTTTCTTCTTAGAGTGATGAATGTCCTCGTAATCAGTCATCATGGAGGTTGTACAGCTCTGGCTGTCGTGAATTGTTTAGTTTTGCCCTTTGAGTGGGTGGATTATGTATCACAGGTATTGTACTCAACTAAGGTTTCTAACAGCTTCTGAGATTACTGATGTGGGTGGCAGGGCTCTTAGCTGCCGAGTCGTCTTTCCAGTTCAAGTCCTGTTAGTTTAAAATTACTCCCTACTCTTTGTTCTTTGGAGGAGGGGGACACGCCACCCAGCTCCCAAATAAACACAGATGCTTTTCATTTCCTATAAATGCCTGCCTTTGCTTGGCTTATTTCTAGCCAGCGTTCCTTAACTTAAATGATCCCAGCTCCCTTTTGCCTCTGGGCTTCTCCTCTCCTCCCAGATTTTTCCTTCTGTTTATTTTTTCTGCCTGCCAGCCCCACCTATTGTTTCTCTCTGCCCAGCTATTAGCCCTACAGCCCTTTAGTAGACCAATCAGGTGTTTTAGGCAGGCAGAGTAGCACAGCTTCACAGAGTTAAACTAATGCAACATAAAAGAATGCAACACATCTTTGCCTCATTAAACAAATGGTTCTACACCGTAAGGAAACATATCTTAAAATATTCCACAACAGCCTTTATTTTTGTTTTTTAAAATTAATATACAAAGTAGTAGGTTTCATTATGTTTTTATACAGATTTTTGTTTTTGTTTTCCTATATTCACAACCTCTCATATATACACTTATATAAAAATTAAAATCGAGGTTCTTTATATAAGAGAAAACAATGTGATTATCCATTTTTCTGCAAATGTCACAGTTTATGTTTTCTTGAGTAAATAAAAGTCTATTGTGTATATGAACCACATATTCTTTATCCATTAATCTGCTAATGGACATCTATCTAGGCTAATGCCATTTCCTTGATGTTCCAAATAGTACAGAATTGAACATAGGGTGCAAGCTCTATGGTGGAACTTCTGTGGGCTTTGGAGTGAGTCCCGGTGAAATCCTCAGACATTAGTTATTGGCTGTGACTTCAGTAATATCCATTAATGGTAGAGCATCTATATGAATGAGATGGGTGGAGGAGATGAGGATATGGAAACCATTCTTAGCAATTTCTCTGTAAGCCTGCCTGTTCCTCAAAAGCTGTCTATTTTTTACAAACATGTCCTATGCAAGCTGAGAGGGGCCTGCAAAGGAAGTCGGCAAAAAAAAAAAAAAAAATCATCAAAGTAACTTTTGAATTCTCTAAACCAATACATCATGCTTTCCCCTGGGGCAGGAAGGAATGTGAAGAGGAAGGAACTGGTTCCCACACTCAGTCACTATTATCGCTGTGAGCCGAGAGTCAGCATTTGTGAGGGGTGACTGAGCAAATCTGTACTGTGGCTGGAGCTGAGGGCCCCTTAGGCCTCCATAGATTCAATCTGGGTGTTGGCTCAGCCACACATTAGCAACAGAGGAAGGTGACAGAACCTTGGTTGAGAGGGAAGCCCAAGTTTGTTAGGTTAGTTGCTTCTGATATAGGAAACTGTTTCAAATAAATGTATAGGATGATATAGGATGCTGATCTAGGCATTGGACAGCCAAAGATGATATTACAACGTAGTAAATGAATGCTTGAAGATGCCACTTGATTTTGTTGTTGTTGTGGAACATTACTTTAACTGTGTAAAGATGTGTTGCCTTTGTTTATGCTGCATTTGTTTAATTATGTAAAGATGTGTTGCCTGCCTAAGGCACCTGATTGGTCTAATGGAAAGCTGAGCTGCCAACAGCTAGGCAGTGGTGGGATGGGCAGGATGGTGACCAGAGAGAAGTAGGAGGCGTTTAGGCTTGAGAAAAGAGAAAGAGAGATCGTGGAAGGAGACAGGGGGATGCCAGTCAGACACAGAGTAAGACATACCAAATGAAAGAAAAGGTGAAAAGATGAGAGACAAAACATAGATGAAGAAAAACAGGTTAACGTAAGTTCTAAGAGTTAGCAAGAAACGAGCATAAGCATTGTAATTAATAATAAGCCTCCGTGTCATGATTTGGGAGCTGGCTGGTGGTCTGAAAGAAAGCCTGCTACAATTTCTAGAGCAGTATGTAAACCAAGAAGGAAGAGTCCAATTGCATTTCATAAGGAGAGCGATAAAAGTACCTTTGAAATCCACCCCTTGCCGCAGATGTCCACTTCTACCCTTTGCAGATGGAGGCATTTGGGTCTGTAAGAGCCATTAGAGAAGCAGTTCTCAACCTGTGGGTCATGACCCCACAGGGCTCACATAATGAATATCCTGCATATCAGATATTTACATTAACATTCATAGTAGTAGCAAAATTACAGTTATGAAGTAGTAATGAAATAATTTTATGGTTGGGGTCACCACAACATGAGCTGTATTAAAGGGTTGCAGCATTAGGAAGGTTGGGAACCCTGTGCTAGAGGATGAACCACCAATGCCTTCAAGTCCCATGGAAACATTTAGGGAGACACTTCATCTTTGGGTCTCTCCTTAGCAAATGAGAGCAAGCTAGCACAGAGTAACCCTTGCTAGTTAGTTGTATGAGGTTCCTTCCCACCTTGACAAATAATATTTAGTAAGTAGCACAATATATTGTCAAATACTGTCCTGAGTATTTACGTGAATTAACTTATCTAATCCCCACAGCAGCCTCTACTCAACAGGGCTGTATTGTTGCCATCGCATTATAGAAGTAGAACTTGAGATATTGAGGTAAAACAGTAAGCAATGCAGCTGGTAAGCTGCAGGCTGGGATTTGAACTCTGGCTCTGGGCACAGAGCCCACACAGCCCACACAGTACAACTGCAGCACATGGACTATGTCAGCTTCACAATAGCCTCATAGTATAGATCCAGATTGCATGTGAGTGTAGGTTTTAACCTTTTGTGATTGAACCTTGCTCCACCCACAGAGGTACCATTCATTGTTCCTGAATTGAACAATAGAAAAAGATGCCAGAAATAAACCCTTCTTCTCCCCTGTCACTGTGCAGGAGCATGTGAAGCCTTAGGCTTTTCCAGAGGGGCTGCTATCAGGCTGTAAGACATGCTAAGCCGTATAACCTTGCAGCAGTGAGGGCACTGTGGCTTTGCAAGGTGCAGATACAGTTAGTGTGATTTCCTAGCGTGCTGTCCTCCATCCATAGTCGTCTGTCCCTTGCAGTATGTTTATGGTGATGTCACAGAGCGGGACCCAGGGATGCTTGGGAAGATTTTGGGCAGAGGGCCATTGAGTTAGCATCAGTGAATTCAGCCCTTCAGAGACTGATGGCTTCCTTAAGGAAACACTTCCCTTCCCAGTTCCGTCAGTGGGTTCCAGCTCCTGTGCCAGAGTCACTAGTTTAAGTGGGTGAAATATGAAATGGCTTAGCTGTCCTTGACTTACTGCAAGAGGAGAGCACCGGCAGACTTAGAAATTATGAATAGAGAAGTGGTTTCAGGAAGTCTTTTTCAAGACATAACTGGAAGCTACACTTAGTGGCTGCTTGCAAAGGGGCTCACTGAAATAACTGATTTTTAAGTTTTTATTTACATTTTTATCCAAGTTTTTTGTTGTTGTTGTTGTTGTTAACAGGCTCTGTATTGCTTCTTTGCACTGGATTCTGATTTATATTACTAGCTGTATAACTGCATTTGTCTATTAAATCAGCGTCATGTAATTATGGACCTATTGGTGTTGATGTAAGTACAGTAGCTTCGGAGAGAAGGCCACCTCTGGACTGCTTCTAAAATTCTTGTTTCATTTAATGCCTAGCAGGGAGATAAGCTCCGATGTACATGCATGCTTGCTGATCTTTCCTGCAATGCACTACGGTCAAACTTGGATGCTGGAAAGGGCTGTGTAGTAGTATTTATAAGTTAAAGCATTTTGAAGATATTTGTCCTTTGGAAGGTAGTCCAAAATGAGGAGATAATTGTGGGGAGAGTGGGGTTCTTGTCTTACATGGGGCCTTCAGTGAGGATGTGACCCTGTCCTTAGTTAGAATCTGGCTGGTTAGAGACTGACTTCAGGAATTCGGTCTGCATGCCCAAGCTAACTGAGCACAGCTTCCCTGAGGCTGGGTTCTCCTCCCTTGGTCAAGAAGTCCAGAAGGAGGCATTTCCAGGATGGCTGTCCCACTATTGTTTTTGGCAGAGATTCCCTTACCTCAGCCAACATTGAGGTGAGCTGAGGACAGGCACATAGCTAACCTCATACTCAGGCCCTGATGGGGGAACTGATAATGTTCTGCCCTAGAAACACACTGAGCTATGTCTTATAAAGTCCATGGGAGGGCTGGAGAGATGGCTCAGAGGTTAAGAGCACTGACTGTTCTTCCAGAGGTCCTGAGTTCAATTCCCAGCAACCACATGGTGGCTCACAATCATCTATGATGACATCTGGTGCCCTCCTCTGTATACTGTATACATAATAAATAAATAAATCTTAAAAAAAATTAAAAAGAGTCCATGGGAGGAGTTAACCAGAGAGTGGCGATATCTCAGTCAAGGTACCTCAGTTTACAAGCAGACTGTTGGAGAAAACCAGAAAAATCTAACTTGGGCGTCAGGAAAATGCGAGTGCTAGGGAGACACAGCCTGTAAGGAAGCTCCGTCCCTGAAGGGGCTGCAGGTCCAAGCACTCGGGTTTGATTAGCAGCTACTTTGGACAAGTCCCAGCTGTAGAAGGGAGTCTGAGTGAGATAGAAGCAATAGGGACTCCTGCTGCTACATACAGGCAGAGGTCCTGCCAAGGTGTGTCTGCAGATGCTAGGATTTTGGCTTCTGCTGAGGAGGTAACACTAGGATGCACTGGGATGGACCAACCTGCCCACCAAGACAAGCAGAGGCCCCAGTTACTGTATTCATGGAGTATTGTGATAACTGAAGTGGCTCGTGTGGTCTGACAGGTGTAGATGGAACTTTTGATGTTTTCTGTGTCTAAGATCACAATTTCACAGACCAAGGCAAAGCAAACACTTCAAATGAGGAAAGGGCTGTCCCATTGAGGGGATGCCCAGGCCAGACAGTGGGAACATCAGCTTTGGAAATGTATTATATTCTGGTTTAAAAAGAAAATCCAGCAGATAGAAACAACTTCCTTTGGATTTTGCACTGGGGAATCAGGAGCCTTTAGGTATCTGAACCTCATTCCCGCTGCCTGTGCCTTTGGCTTAGGTTCCTCTGGCTGCATGGGCCCTGGCCTGTGGCTGTTTGGATTTTTATCTTATTCAGACTCTACCTACTTCTAACTAACCTTGGGCAAGTTCCTCGGCTTTCCTAGGCTGTTGCTACAGTCTGCACATGTAATCATGTGGATTTAATGGGGTTGGATAGAGAGGGTTTAGAACATCTCCCAGGAGGGGATGCTGCAAGGGTGTCAACTATGACCTATATACCACTCTCTACAAGTTATTTACAGATAGGTCAACAAGATTAAGAAGTGTGGGGCTGGAGAGATGGCTCAGCCTTTAGAGTCTAGACTCAACCAAAAGGAGAAGTGTAGGCATTGGGAAGCCATCTTTGATTATTTGGTTCTGTCTTTCCAAGTGCTGGGGGTGGGCCAGCAGGATGGCTTGGTGGGTAATGGAGCTTGTCATATGTACTAGTTTGCTTTCTGTTGTTGTGATAAATACCATGACTGAAAGCAATTCAGGAAGAAAAAGGTGTACTTCATTTTACAGATTACGGTCCATCATGAAGGGAAGTCGGGGTAGGACCTGAAGCCGTGTCACAGGAGTGCTGCTTACTGGCTTGTTCCTCTTGGCCTGCTCTGTTTGCTTTCTTACACACCAGGACACCTGTCCAGGGTGGTACCACCCACAGTCAGCTGGGCCTTCTTACATCAGTCATTAATCAAGAAAACGCTCTACAGATTTGCTTATAGACTAGTCTGATGTAGGCATTTTCTCAATTGAGATTCCCTCTTCCCAGATGACCTTGGAGTGTGTCAAGTTGGTAAAAAGACTTAGAATTAGAATTCCAAGTTTATGCCCTAATAGAACTAGCTGATGATAAGAGGAACATTCCGATCTCCAGTAGATAATGAAGTGGCAATGGTAGTAGGAACCGTGTGTGTGTGTGTGTGTGTGTGTGTGTGTGTGTGTGTGTGTGTGTGTGTGTGTGTGTGGTGTGTATGCAGTGATCTGGGGGATTAAAAGGTTTTTCCAAGGTCTGTTTGGATGACTTGCTGTAGTGTCTACTGTTTTAAGCACCAACACACCAGCACTTCTCAACTATAATCCACATGGACACTTGAGCTAGGAATCTTGCTAAAATTGAGATTCTAACTGAAACAGGGCCTGAGACTCTGAGGTCTTATGTCCGATTTAACCCACAGAAATGGTGAATTTTAAGTAAGAATCTAACAGACTCAGAGCCAGAAAGTCAGAGGTTGAGTCTTTGCCAACACACTTGCTGACTCTAGGTTCAAGTAATTGATCCCATGTCTTGCTCATCTTTCTTATGGGGACAGCAGTGTGGCTCAGAGTTGTCCTGGGAGTCCCAGGAGATGCTAGATGCTTTCTTACCCTGGAGGCAAACCTACTGAAAGCCAGAACCCTGTTCTACTGAGGAGACACAAGAAAGTGCTTGAATTTAACCTGGAGATGCAAGTAGTCCACCTTAGATTTGAATTCATGACATAGCACAGACTCCTGTCTCCTTCCATTTCCTCATATTCTCTCTGTGCTATTCACTCAATACCCTTCTCTGTTTCCCATACATGTACAGTGGACCCAGCCCCTGCACCAGTGAACCCCTGCTATGATGGGAGCCATACCTGTGCTACAACAGCAAGGTGCCGTCCAGGGACAGGTGTGGACTACACCTGTGAATGCACCCCTGGGTTCCAGGGAGACGGACGGAGCTGTGTAGGTAAGAGACATGTCATTTCTGTCACACAGAGCCCTTGTTGCTACCTTGCTTTCTCAGCATCACAGCCTGTGGGTGACAAGGATGTGTGGTCTTTGTGGTTGTCATCGTCAGGCAATGATTTTAGCCTCTGTATTTGGACTCAGTTATATGAAAACTGAGGCAGAACCCAGCAGGTTTGAGAAAATAGTTTAGAGATGGGGTTAAGGTTATAGAAAGAAACCATCTGGGGCTGGAGAGATGGCTCAGTGGTTAAGAGCATTGACTGTTCTTCCAGAGGACCTGAGTTTAATTCCCAGCATCCACATGGTGGCTCACAACCATCTATGATGAGATCTGGTGCCCCCTTCTGTATACATAATAAATAAATAATTTTTTTAAAGAAACCATCCTTTGAAAATCTAATTGTTTACTTTTTAAGAAATTCTCAAAGTAATCAAAAATTATCTTCCTCTGGCTTATCTGGAAAGATTTGAAAATGTTTTTTTTCCTATTTCTGATGAACTGCAAAGTGGAGTTTTGTTCATTGTGTAAGACTCTCCTATTTCCATGGTTCATTAATTCCACTGAAGCATCATCGTGGTGGGAAGATGGAGTTGTCATGTCTTTTGTTTCTGGAACCTTCTGTTTCGTCAGTGCTTTTCTGTTCTCATTTTTGCTCAGATGTCGATGAATGTGCCTCTGGCTTCCATCACTGTGGCCCCAATTCTGTGTGTGTCAACGTGCTGGGCAGTTACAGATGTGAATGCCGCAGTGGCTATGAATTTGCAGATGACCAGCACACTTGTATCTGTGAGTATCAGAATCTCTTCCCTTAGCTAGAAGGATGCTAGATCCTACCTTGGGATTCACTTCTGCCTACTCCTGCAGTTCAGAGGCTCTGTCGTGTGGGTTTCTTAAAGTATATGGATGTAACCCTCTGCTGCTCAGTTCAGTCCTGTCCTAACAGTGTGTTACCACTGGGTTTTCCCCACCTAGATATTATATTGAGTTACTGGAGGATGTTCTCAGTCAGGATTCCTACCCTTGTTACATACCCAGACAATGACCTGTAACACCCCGGCTCTGCAAGTATGTTCTGTGTGTACAGTACTCTGGTCTGGGGAATTACAAGCTGCAATCAGGAAATTTTTTTTTTTTTTTTTTTTTTTTTTGATGTCTGGTCTGGGGAATTAGAAACTGCAACCAGGATTTTTTTTTTTTTTGATGACTTATTGTCATGATTAATATTTTAAGCATAAACACACACTAGCATATTTCAGCTCTAATATGATATGAATCTTGAGCTAGGAATCTTGACAAAATTGAGATTCTAACTGGGACAGAGCCTGAGACCCTGCCTTCCTTAAGATCCACAGGTGTGCAGATGATATTAGTCTGTGTTGGGGGCTGTGAAGAGAGAGGCTCACCCACACACAGGAATTCAGCTCTTCGTACACTTTCTTTTCAGTGATTGCCCCACCTTCCAACCCTTGCCTTGATGGTAGTCATACCTGTGCTCCTGAGGGACAGGCCCGGTGTATTCACCATGGAGGCAGATCCTTCAGCTGTGCTTGCCTGCCAGGCTTTGTTGGAACGGGACATCAGTGTTCTGGTGAGTACCTCTGAGTAACTCTTGAGGGACTGACTCTGCCTGGTCCTTTAGATAGGAATTCTCATAGAAACACAACCTCTCCCCTCCTGAGACTCACACAGCCTTGGGGTTGCTGAAAGAGAGGAGCATCTTTAAAGTCCAAAAGAGTCCAAGGGTGATTTCCTAGCACTGGACTGGTGAGCACCTGTGATTGTTCTAGGCTGTTGGTGCCAGTGAGACCTGTGTCCTTGGAACTAGTGTAGATTGGAGGGACTCATAGCTACATTTTCCCCCCTAAATTCTCCCACCTTCATCAAACACCTGGTGAGGCAGGGTTTGGTTTTCTTATGTAGGCCTGGCTGGCTTGCAACTCTCAGAGATCCACCTGCCTCTGTCTCGGGATCTAGGAGAATGTCACCATATGTAGCAGTTCTTATTGTCATCTTGTCATAACCTGTTACCTGGGAAGAGAGAACCTCAATGGAGGAACTGCCTAGATCAGATTTGCATGTGGGACATTTTCTTGATTGCTAATTGATGTAGGAGGGCTCACTTGACTGGGATGTTCTCCTGAGCTGTATAAGCTAGCTAGCTAATCTTGAGCCTGGAATCAAACCAGAAAACAGACCAGTCAGCAGCATCAATCCTCATGGTCTCTGCTTCAGTTCCTGTGACTGCCCCAGTGATGGATTGTGATCTGAAAATGTAAGCCATGAGATAACTCTTTCCTAAATTGCTTTTGGTCATAGTGTTTTATCTCAGCAACAGGAAAACAAACTAGAATGGGGGTTGGGTTGAAGGAGCATGCTGTTTAGGTCATGAAGCTCCAGGGAGTTAAAAGATTGACCTAGCACATTCCCTTTGAAGGCCCAGGTATATATATCATGGCAAAG